>JAQGBA010000806.1:0-23686 GCA_034698125.1 Prionchulus punctatus
TTTATCTTATCATTTAGTTCCGCAATTATGCTCGGCCAGTTTTCTTTATTCGTCTGAGCGTTGCCGTAACGTTTCACAACTAGCTCCTTCGTTCCTTCGTGATCAACGAAAGTCTTACGGTTGTTTTCGTCCGGACTCAGTTCCAACGGCAAATGGTGATTGTAAGCCGTTATAGCCGTTGCGACGAATGCGTTTTTAAACTTGAGATTCGGATTGATGAAACGCCGGCTGGCTTTACCAACTTCAAACTTCAACGGACTGGCAGCAGTTGAACAACCATTTTTGTCTCGCTTACAGGCGAAGGCTTCTTCGATTGGTTTCGACACCGATTTCACATCCAGTCTCGGAAAGAGTGTGGTACCTTTCTTGACGTTGCAAACCTCGAAGGTTTTCCTTCCAAATCCGAGGTTGATCAAACAGAAAATGCAAAATACCCAAGTATAAAATCAGACAAGTTTCATTAGCTAGCTAGCAAGTTGACCACTAATTCGATTATTTACGCCTCTCTTTCCGCAGCAAACACATGAACAAGTCGAGATAAACCTGAACAGTATAGTCGGGCAGAGTTGAACATTGACCCTTGCTTTCAAACAGTCAAAATGGAATCAGATAACGAATGCGCTACGATTCTCTATGTCAATTGCAATTTTTGTGCAGTGCTTTTGAAAAAAATTCTATCTGTCTTTGTTTAATTCAAAATACAAAATGTCAAAGCCTGTTCGAAAATATAATAAGCATTTAAAAATACCTACGTTTTTTCTTCTCAGCAGAACGATAAAGTTACTTTTTTGATCACATTACAGATTGGATTTCAACGATATCTGCTTTCATGCGCTGACAGTTCAGCGTGCATCATTCAATTATCCGCCTATTGCATAGCAATAGGGATATTGCCGTTTGAAGCGTAGTGATTTGGAAATCTGTTTGATTTCAATGGTATTGATTTCCAACCAAGAACAGAGCGAACAGCTAGCGTTTCATTGTTTTGCAAAACACCAATGAATCCGCTGGATAATTTCATTTTCGATATTATACCGCAGTCATCCAAAGTGAAGTCGGTCAAAGAAACTGCTTTATATTCAATGATCATCGTGGATGTTCCTTGTTCATCCATAATATTCAATTGACGTATTCCATGATCATTCATGAAATATACTTCAACTGTGCTTGCACAAATAAATGATAGCTAGAAATGTCACTAATGTCTGGTTACTACGACAGGTGCACCTTCGTTACAGAATGTTTTTTAGCTTTGACTTGCAGGTACAATGTATTTTACACATTCTCAAGCTTGTCTGTTTACTGATTTCACGCGATTTAATCTTGCCGTAATATGTGCGCAAGTGAAACTGAACGATTTTTAGTTCTTAAAACAAAGCAAAGCGAAAACAGTTTATTCACATAATATTTCATAAATTTACATAACAAGGCTCTTGGCCGACTTTTTCGGAGTGAATTTTTCTTAAAATAACTTGAAATACAGGAAAAGCCGCAAATTTCGACAAAACTTTATCAAAAGATGCTCTAAAATCAATCAACGCAAAATTCTTGTTTTTGAGCATCATTTAGACTTTCAGTGTAATATAAAAAACAAGTTTTTACAGTTTTTTTTCTTAAAAATTAATTGTTTTTTTAATTTCAACAATTAATTTAGTGTTTAAAATTTCCATAAAAATAACATTTCTAAGAATATTTAGTATTCGAGACGCGTTCCCCTTTTTGGTCCCCGTTGTACTTTAACTATTTTAAAAAATAAATTAAGACTGGTAATAGAATTTTGTTTCAATTCTCTTCTCTTTGCAACAAAGTTGACTAATGAAACTAATTTCGACCCATGTTGCAATTTTTACTGCCTCGGTTTTTTTCCTTTCAATTAACTTCGATTGGGAAGAGACTGCGAATTTTTTTCAAAAAACTACTGACGCGAAAAATAGCGAAAGTTTTTTTTGCTGGTGAGCAAATAAATGTCGCAAAATTTGTTTGTAATTCGCTCATTATTTTCGAAGCCGAATTCAATATTTTCATTGAATAAACTATAAAATAATTATTTATTGAAAAAATATTATACTTTAAATAAAATAATTCACAAAATCGTGCAACGAATCCACGGTTTTCTTTTCTGAAAAAAACAAATTCATGTTTATGAAATGTGCACGTGCAGCGAATGAAAAGTACCCGATCTGTCGTCTTGGAGGAACCTTTAGGTCGTTTTTGGTTACCTTAAATATTCATTTATTCTGATGTTTCTGAAAAATGCGAAATTTTGTCGGCGTTCTACTTTTTTTCGTCGTGGACGCCTCCTTCACTGGTTCAACAGCAATTTGTTCCTGCAAAATGGTCGGTCAAAATGGTCAAAATGGACCCTCAAATATAATGGTCGCACGACGGATTGTGCAGCTTACAATTGCAATAGCAGTGGTGTCAGTGGTCACTGGTGACTGTTGTTTGACTGGCGACGCTTGTGATTCAGCGGTGGTCGCCGTTGTAGCTTGAAGCTGATTATTCGAAGTCGGTGATCGTTTGATTTCATCGATAATTTCGCTATCTGTGCGAATGCTGTCTCGATGTTTGTAACTTTCAAAATTTTTAAAATTCGACAGCCCTCCAGAATTACGAGTTCTGTTTGAAATGAAACAAACTTTCAATCCTGAAACTTGAGTTACGAGGTAAAATTGTGTTACTTTAATTCAATCAATGTTTTTGCCAAACTTTTTGCACTCGTCTGCAACAATAAAATTATTGGCTGGTTAGGGTTGCAGTCGTTGCAACGATTGTTTATTATTACTTACAACATTGTTGCAATTGTCCAACACCAAATGTATTGTATGAAAATCCTTTAGTGCGTTTTCCAGATCTCTATTAATTCTCTCTCTTTCTAACCACCATTGTTGCTAAAAAATTCATAGATCTCATCCAAACTAGCAAACAATGTTGCTTGACTTAGCACGAAATCACTTTTGATTCTTCGTTTTCAGGTTCGTCCTGAGCCATATAAGTTTGCAACAGTGGTATTAGCGATTCGATCGACGATGCGGCTTCCGTCATCTTTCCTCGGACTTCGTTGAGGTCGTCTTTCGATCTCAGTCCATTCAATAAACATTCAGTGGTTGAAACTAAATAGACGCAAAAAAACAATTATTCTGCGTGAATATCAATTTTTTGACACGTGAAGTGAAAAATTGCAACAAATATTGCAAAATGTGCATTGACATAGCCATTTTGCACTTGAAATTGACTTCACAATTGACTTTTGAGTCAAGATCCAATCCTTTTGCAAAATTCTTTCTGCATCATAAATGTGTTATAATTCCTCAAATCAATCTGTATTTTTGAAATATGCCGTAAGTAAATCAATTTTTTACTCCTTGTGAACTGTAAAATGACCGTAAGTTGCATGATTTAACTGCTTATTTGTCTATAAAATGAAAAAGAAACAAAACTTACTGTTTTGAGACATTCGTGTCATAATGCTGTGAATTCTTTCACGTAAAACGACTGCGTCTTCCATTTCGAAAAAGTGTTGATAACACGCAAAAAAACAACCAGTAAAAAAACGTCTGTTTAATTTTATGGACCAACAACAAGGCGCCAAATCTTCAAAGCCGACTTAAAGCCACAGAAGAAACGTAATTAATCTTCCAAGAATTGTTAGCCGCTGAAAACCACCGGAATTGGTATTGGCGATCGTATTACTTGATCAATTATACGAAACGATACGTCGACCGAATCTAAATATATTTTCAAACCTCATTTGAATCTTCATTAGGCCCGTTCGCCAGAGGTCTATATAGTTCAATGGCTAGTGTATAGTTCGGCGAAGGAAAAAACAAGATTCGTGGTACTCTTCTAGGCGTATCGAGCAAAAAACATTTTCTTTCGAGGTTTTTCATCGACAATGAAATAAAAAAGAACCATGAATAAAAATTTACTCACGTATTATTGGCTATCATTTGAATCAATATGGGAGGACAGACTTGATCACACTAATTAAAGTCAACTTCCAGCAAAGAGGGTAGCTAGCTAGCTAGCTATTCATCGCTCGAAAACATCGCGTAGAACATCCTCAAAACTAAAAACTCAACGTGCTCCCAGTTGTTTCGGAGACTTTCCGAGCAATTACTGTATTGTTGGCGACGGATCGAATGTAGTTTCGAGAAGAGGAACGAGCGCAAAAGAGGAACGACGACGACGAACGACTATTAGTTTGAAAAAATAATTACGCTTCAATTTGTTTCCCATTATTCTCACTTTTAATATCGGTTTATGTCAGCGACTCTGAACACAATTGGCAGGTGATTGATGGACCATTCCAACGGTGAACCTGACTATCATGTATTCATGAATCGCTCGAGGCTCGTGAACACTGAGAAAAACTAGAAAAGAAAAAACTTTTGACACTCAAAAGCAAAACATGTTTGAAAATTCAACTGCGCTTGCACTTTGGCATATTTTCATTTCGTACTATTATAACCTGAAATGTTTTTATGATCGAGTATGTATCCTGAGCTCGACTTTTTACATTATAAATTATTTATTCATTAATTAATAAAACGAATGCACCCCCTATGACCATATATAATGGTTTACGCAGTAAAAGAAAACGGAATGCAGTTGGAAATGAAAATTTTCCAAGGGCACTAATTTTGTTTTTCATCAAAGTATTGTGTGACATTATTTTTTCTGAAGTACATTCCGTTAATTGTTACGTGGACTTAGAACTCAATCGGGCCGCAAAAAGAATTTAGCTTTTAGTCGCACTAATTAAAAAGTGTTACTTCGAAGTGCGTACTCAACGGATTTGGGTAAAGTGAAATAATTAAACCCAAAAATAACTATCGGATCAATCTAAATCTGTGATTAATGTACATAAAATTCAAAGAAAGGCGTGATTGTTGCAAAAATTAACGATGAGCGATTTTCACAACTTTCTGTTGCACAGATTGCTCAAAAAGGCGCAGAAAATACAAATTTTGTTATTTAGTTTTAATGATTTTTGACAATTAATGGAATTCAAGGAAGGCATTCATGAAATCAGAATGCAAACTTCTTTCTTCTTCAGAAATGTTTTTCTGCAAAAGGTTAAATACAAGTGAAATGTCTTTTAAAAACAAAAATATAATGCAGCTATTTACTTTTGAGCCCGCTTCGGTGTCTTCGACAAATTTGGCACAAGCTAATTTGGAATATGACTTGTTGATCAGTTTCTGATTTGGTTTTGATTTCCATCCATCGACGAGGACATCGAAATTTGAAAGTTCGAATTTCGCAGTTAGCTGAAAAGTTTGTTTTCTAACGGCTTATAGCATATTTCAATGTTGGTTCCCTTACTGTTTGTTAATTGTACTTTGACTGTTTTGGCATCCGAAAAACCAGTTTCATAAAGATTTTCTAATGTCCAGAAAAGAATTGCAACGAGCAAATAATGAAACATGGCCGAATTTTTGCTGAAAACTTTTTTGCTTTGCTAAAGTCTATTTTGGTAACTTTTATCACAAAATGGAAATGAATTTGTGTAAAAAAAAAGCTCTTTTTTTCAATGTTGACAAGATGAATAAACATCTATGATTTATCAATCAAAAAACTGAAGACGATAAAAATTCAACTGCACCGCTTGCTGAAACTCAGTGGCCAGTGAACTTCCATATCGAAAAAATTAAAAACTAGAAGAAATCTAAACGCAACCGTCCGACTCAACACCGAACGACCAACTGGCAGGCCACTTTACACGCTGCCTAAAAAACTAAAAAAACTATATAAGAAAAAATAAATGCTAATTTCCTGACCTTTGTTCCTTGTTTCAGTTTCAGTTTTTATTCACAATACTTCCTTAATTATTTATTTGTTACATATTCTTAGCATAATTATTTCGCTTTATTTAACGTTATTGAAAATATTCGAACATGATTTATAAAACTAATAAAAATATTATTTATGTTAATTCTGACCTCCTACATCATTGACGCGGTTCGAAAATGCGTCAACAAAGATTTTTATTATCTAATAAATATAAGCATCGTTCGATATGAAAGGATCAAGGGTAATGTAATAAAAAAATCAGGAACAATAAATTTAACATTTTTTCTAATTATTGGACCCAATAATTGTTTCATACTGTCGAAACATTTTCCCCCACATTTCTTAATATGTTTCAAACTTTTCTACATGAATAAAACAAATTTCGATTTCGATTTCGAGTAGGTTTGTTGAAGTGTTGATCTTTTTTTGAACTTTTAGAGCATGCTGTTAGAATAATTTTAGCCTTCCTTTTCTCGAAAAACAACTGGCCATCGCGAAAACCTTTTCGTTAATTAATATAATTTTATATTTTTCTCCAACGGAACACAATTGTAATTCAAGTGAGAACAAATAAATGCGCTGTCAATTGTTAATTTCCGTTCCAGAAAATACTTTTTGTCAATTTGCATAATGAGTTGACATCATTAAAAGGCGAAGTAGAAATTGCAAATAATTGAATATGCGCAGCAAGATTCGGCAGAAAATAGTTGCACAGCCAAGCACAGAAAATCAGTAACACAGCGCAAATATTGCAGCGGCTGTGCAACAGAATCGAAAAATAGCCAGTCATGAATAAATCAAAGCAAGCAAGCTAATAATGCAAACTTTTGCAGTTCACAAAAAAAATCACATAAAGCAAGCTTTGAAATCGCGGAAATCAAGTTTAGCAAGCATTTGATGCAACGGAAATCGAGTGTCAGCCACTTCAACTTTGACGTCCGTGAAGTCCTATGAGCACTTCGTTGAAAGATTTCAACCTAATTTTTGTTTTCTTTACATCAATTTTTTCATTTTAAATAGAATATTTGCGAAGAAAAAAAAAGTTTATTTTAACAAACAATTATATTTCACAGATGATAATCTCTCTTCTTTTATTAAAATAAAATTTTTCAACCTTAACGAAAATAAATCTCTCTGTTAATTGTTATTGCAAGCGAAAAAAATCAGTTGGTAAAATCGAAAACCGACGAACGCACTCGGAGGATGTCCCTTGCTAGATTTTCTCCATTCAAAAATAGTTAAGCTGGTTAGTAGCTAGTGAAGAGATTTGCTCGTTTTTCATTCAAAAATAGCTTCAATAGAGATTTAGCATTTTCTTCATTCAAAAAAACAGCTAGTTATAGATTTAGAATAGATTTGCTGTTTTCTTGTTCGAAAACAGCTAGTGAAGAGATTTACTATTTTCGTCGTTCAAAAATAGTTTAGGACTTTTCGGCAGAATGCTATCCTCGTCGCACGTAACAATAACGATTGGTGCCTTGGACCAATAATGATAAGAGATGCTGACCCGAGACGGTCGACGTTCCGTGCTACAGTACCTCGTACCCGTGTCCTCGCTGCATCGTCGACTATACGACGTGCGACTGCTGGCCGTTCGTCCGTTGACCACCAGTCGCAAGTAAATGCAATTTATTGCGAAATGCGTATAGCTGAGTGCGTAGCTAATTCGTTGCAATGCATCGTTGTAAGGTTCCGGCAGCCACGAGCCGACCGGGTCGAACGAGTTCAACAGTCGAATGACGCAGTTCGGCAAATTTAAAACCAAACTAACGGTCACGATGACGATGAGTCGAGTCAACGAATTGAAACGTTGTTGGCGAAGACGTTTTTCGCGTGACGCCGACAAAATTGCGGCGCTCTGACCGACGTGGACGTTGGCCACGCCGACCAAACTATCGGCGCGCAGCCGCTGCAAATCGTGAGCGCAACTGCAAACGTAAATCCGACCGAACACGGCCACGTTCGTGCAAGCGATGCAAACGAACGGCAAGACGTACGTGAGGACGACTTCGAATAAATTTGTATTTTGAAATCCAGCGACGCTGATTAAGTCGATGTCCAGCGTACAATAGCCGCTGTCGGCCGTTACCAAAATCGGCACCCATCCTTCGACGCTCATGCACAATAGCAAACAAACGAGCAAGCCGTATTTGACGCTGCAAGCTTGAAATCGCAAATGTTTGTACGGATGAAACACGGCCAAATAGCGAATGATCGACAGCAGCACCCAACACCAAATCGAGTAAGCGCTGAAGCTGTGCAATAAAAACGTATGAATTTTGCAAAATGCGGGCGTAAATAGATTTCCTCTCGATAGCGCCATGGCGCCGATGTGCGGCATCAAAATCAAGAACAAATCGCATAGATCAGCGACGGCGATCGTCAGCATCGTAAAATGCGCATGATGATCGCGAATTTTAATCAAAACCAGTACGCAATAGATGTTCAACAGAATTCCAATACAAGCCGCAACTAAAACGTACCACCACAAAATTCGCTTGAACAATCGTTGAAATCGAACGACGTTGTCGTCGCTGTCGTAGACGGTGAAATCGGTTGAATTGTGCAAATCGTAAATCGCCGTTCGATTATTGTAGAGAACGTCCATAGTTGGAATCATTTTTTTCAGCTAGCTAGAATCAACGACGTCGCTCGACGACGTCGGCGACGATGCAATAAAAAGCGAGAAATATCGTTTTTGATTTTCCGAAGTCAGTCAACGTTTGGTTCGTCGATCGACGGCGGCAGCGACGACGCGTACACGCGTAATTGATGTCGTAAATCTTTTCTTCTTCATTAATTAAATTTGCTGGCGCTTATTATGTCTTACGAGGATGCGAACCGGGTACAAAAGGAATCCGCACGTTCAAGAGTAAGATTGGATGAGAAATCGACGCCAAAGATAATCTATCTATCTGTAGTTTCGGAAAAATTTATTATTCTAATTTTTTTTCTCGATTCACTCGTTCGATCGACCGCTTACCGAGCGAAAAAAATAGACCATTTTCGTCGACCGTCGAGTTTGGAAATATTGAAAAACAAAGCAATTTTAGGAAAAATCGTCTCGTCAGTCCAATTACGAATCGTGAAATGTTATTACATCCCCGATCCTATAAAATAACATCATTTTTTTCGTTCACCACTTGCGAAATCGTGCAGCGATCAACATCCGAAGTGTTTGTCGGTTCAAAAATTAAATTCGATTGTGCATGTTTCTTGTTTTAGTTCCAAATAGGGAAAGAAAAGAGCAAATTTTCAGACACCTTCTAACTACTAACCGACACAAATGAGGAACTAAAAAAAGGTAACGAATCACTTTCCAAGAACGTCAGTAATTTATCAGAACACCTTTAGAATCAATTTCGCGACCATTATCAGACGTGAAAATGAATGAAACGGGAAGCCTCTGAAATCAAAACTAGGGAAAATATACTTCATCGTCTCGAAATTCGACGCTGAGTAAAATACGAAACGAGATGTTTTTCGAATTGGCAAATTTTGACAAACAGAAAGCAAAATTCACCACCGAACGACAAGGCGAAAAACAAATTTTTTACTCCTCCAAATAATAATTTTTAAAACCTCTGACTTTTGCGATGTTATTATTGGCCTAGTAACTCATCGGCTAGTTGACGTTTTGCGTCAAATGGCTAGTCTCGAATAACACTAACATTCATCTATAGTAAATCCTGATAGTATAAAAAGATAGACCTCTTCCACTGATGGAAAATTTGTTTACTAGCCAAGGACGCCGTCAACATGAGTCGTTAAATCGGAAACTTACTCGTCGTCGTTCATGTTTTTTGCTCGGAAAATAAAAATTCGCCTCACATAATGAAAACATGTTAATCTTCACACCAGATGATCAATTTTAATTGAATGTATTACCGCCATTTGTTGGTGTCAAAATAAAAATGGCGAACAACATTTTCGCTTCTTCTTCTTCTTCTTTTCGATCGCCATTAAAATAATTGAGGCAAATCCAATTTTAGTTTTCCGACGAAAGTAAGATGGGCGAACGCGAAAAGCGCTCCCTTTACTCAATTTCGACGTCGAAAAATGTTTCGGATATTTTAGATATTTCGGCTATGTGGCCATAAAAAAATGACGTATAGTCGATATCTCTGGAGATAATAGTCCGACAATGCTAATAAAGCCATTGAGGACTTAGACAGCACTTCGACGCGTCGTAAGCAGACGTACAATAAAGTGGAAAGCGGCTAGTGAGCCTCAGAGCTCGTAAACTTGTAAAAAACGATTAAGACGTGTCTTGAGTTGAATTTTACCATGACATCTGCATTAAACTATAATTTGAATGCAATGAGGCACGAAATTTAGTGCATACTTGATAAGGATTGTGTGTCCTGTAACTATAGTTGTCTAGTGACAATAGTTGTCTTGCGACTATGGTTGTCAAGTGGCAATGGTTGCCCGAGGAGGGTTTTCCATGAATGTAGTACTTCCTCGTTTTGTAATTCATTTTTACTTGTCAACCCATTTATTAAAAACAAAAAAGTACAACGAAAACGCGAATTATAAAAAAAATATCAAGTAAACGATAATTGTTGCTTCGAAAATCATAACATTAAAATAACGAGAAAAAAAAGAAAATTCAAACTATAGCATTTAAACGAGACAGTTAAAAAAAGTTAAAGCTCAACTATGTACGTATATTGCACTGGACACAACGTGAAATTTGTTTTCCGAGTCACTTTTCACGAATAGATCGTAATCACTTCTTTGCCTGATCCTCTGACCAACAGAACTCGATGCAAGTTCTCGGTGAGCACTTCCAAGTATTCCATGTAGTTAGCCAGTCCCTGTTTAGCCCGGGGCGGTCTCGGCAAGTTGACAACGACCAACTGACTATTGCACGATCGTTCCTGAATTGCGCGATTTAGCTTCACCGCCGTGTGCATTTTGCGCACTTTTTTATGATCCAAATCGGCGAATTTATTATTATCCGGCGTCTCGCCGACGCCGCCGCCGGCCATTTGACCGATATCGGCGCCGACCGAGCCGACGTTGAATTCGACGCCGTTGCTTCGTTGATGCCGACGTAATTCGTCTTCGAAATCCTTGGCGCTGTACGTGAATTGAGCGTGGATTAAATCGTTCAAATTATCCACGCTCGTCGTGTCGGATATGTCGAGATTTCCGTTAGCCGACAACGGCAGCGGCGAGTGGGCGTCGTCGGCGTCGCGCAACGACGGATTTAAAACAAATTTCGGCGTTATTTCCGAGCTCAGCGGGGTCGCCGCCAAAGGCGGCGCGGGCGTACTCATCGAAGATTTCAACGGCGACGAGGCTCGTTTCTGAGATGACGTCCGACGCACGTTGCCGTTCGTATTCGGATTCGGCGTCATCACGTCGTGAATCAGTTTCGACGACGTCGACGGCTTGCGATCGATGATGTCGGCGGCCAGCGACGATATGCCGACGCGGCTTCGATGTCGATCGACGAGTAGTTGAGGCTATAATTTGAAACCAACTATACTGCCGCAAGAACTTAATCTCAGTGCAACTATAGTCTAAGCAAAGATTGTGCGTCCAGCAAGCTAGGAACTATGATGAATTAGCTCGTTTGACTCCTAGAAAAACAAATTTTACTTCGTGCTCGATGTCGTGCCGAGACAAATGCAGATCCAACGCTAGCTTGTTTCGTTCTTCCATGAGCAACGTTCGTTCGTACGTGTACGCTGATACCGTACTGTCGGCCAACTCGACCACGTCCACCGAGGCGTCTATGCGCAACTGGTACACCCACTGTTGGAGATCCTGTTTCATCTTAACGCTGTTATCCTGCAGTTGAGCCACTGCGAAAACGCGCAATTTGCACTGTCTCCAGACTTTATGTTGCTTGAGCAAGAAGGGAAGCAGCAACAATAGTCCGCCGTCGTGGATAATCCACCAAACGTCGATGGTACCCGTGAGTCGATCGGCAGGCTCGGGAAACAGTAGCAGACCTTTGGGAACCAAAAGGCACATGTCCGACGTGGCCGCTCGATGAATAGCGTCTGTGAATTGAAAGTTACGTTTTAAAACAAAATTTCCGGTGCTGGCTTGTCGCTTTCGCAGCCTCACCTAAGAAACTATTATATTCTTCGTTGACTTGCGAAGAAGTTTCTTTCCAACTGTACGGCCAATTGACCATTACGGTATTCGGACGCAATCCGCCGATTCCGATCGACTGTATAACGCTGCCCACGCTGTCGGCCAAATGATGACCGAGTATGACTTTCGTAAATCCTTTGACTTTAGCATTTTTCAACGAAACTTGCAATTGCTATAAAAAACAAAAAATGATCCTATTTTATCCTTTAACTCGCCATTTGTGAATATTTGCAAATTAATGCACGAAATTTGCTTGTTTTAGAATCTTACTTCGTCAATGGCTTCGGCTCGTTCTCGATCCTCGTGTTGAGTCAAATCGCCGTCGATCAACGTCGCAACTATCGTTAATCCTTGGCCGGCTTTCAGTTGTCCAGCCAACTGTAGAAGCTTCTGATTTGCGTCGTTTTCGCCGTCGTTGACTTTGACGAGGACGAGCAACTGCGGTCGCCAATTTTTCGGATGCATGTGTTTCTTGTCCTCCACCCTCAGCAGACTGTACTGGGCGGTGGACAACGCCAGACCTCGAATGCCGTCGCCCCATTCCTTTTTGGCACTGAAACATGAGTGGAAAATCAAATTTCGTGCACTGGCCAGTGAGAAAACCGGCGCAAAACGCTCACCCTTTATATTCGACGTATTTATAAATGCTAGCGCACAGAATCATAACGACTAATGCGTAATACCAGTAAGTGGCGAACATAATGAACAAACACAGCAAGGCGCCCAATAGGGACAATGTCCAGTGATAAAATCTAAATCTCGGTCGCCAATTTGGCGAGTTGAGCAACGTTTGCAAAACGCAAACGATATTCACGAAACAGTAGCACATCAAGAAGAAGAAGTCCACGACCGGCGCCACGTTATCGATGCTGCCGATCAGGATGCCGATTTCGGCGATGATGCTCGTGACGACCAACGCCCGCAGCGGTTCGTTCCATCGAGTGACCACGCTGAACGGAGCCAAGAACGGTATGACATCGTCCCTGGCTATCGACTGAAGCAACCGAGGAGCGCCTGAAAACATTATGAAATTGAACTGTGTCGGAAACATCGCTGGCCGGACACGAAATTTATTACTGCAGAGGCATTGCAGTGCGGCGCCGAACGTCGACGTAAACGAACCGATTAGTAGCACCCATTCGTTCGGCCACGCTAGCCTAGAGACTATCATCGAACGGCTTAAGCTATCTCCGTATCTTAAAATCAAATACGGCATAGAAAGCGAAGAAAAAAAACTGAATTCGATCACTGTCTACTCACTTATCGCGCAACAAAGCGCCGTGAGTGGTGCCGCCGAAAACGATTACGAACGACAAGTAGATAAACGACGTGGTTACTTGCGCGGCGATAGTGCCGACCGGCAACGACTTCTGAGGGTCTCGCAAATCGCCTAAACGAGCAAAACTTATCACTGGCTAACTCCATTCGAAAATCAAAATACGCGACTGGCGGTTACCTGACATATTAGCTCCGGTAAATATACCCGTAACCGAAGGAAAGAATATGGCCATAATGACGAAGAAGCTAGTGTATATATCTTGAAATACTTCTCGTTTTTCGTCGGCTTTCACTTTCGGAGCACTCTCGCCAACGTCCATGTACACAGGCAATGCGTTTTCTAATGATAAAAAAAAAATACGACTGATATTTTGTTTTTAAATTCACTAAGAACTGACTCACCAGCGAACAGCTTCAAACTGAATCCAGGTATGCCGGGTATCCAACGAGGCTTGTTTATATCGAAATATTCCTCGCAATTCCACAAGCCAGTTTCGTTATCCTTGTTACAGTAAGACAGCCACAAAGGTCCAGTTTCGTTTTTATTGCAAAATATCGTACCGTTCATGTCAGTATAGGCGTTGGGCTTCAAAAGTTTGTCGCCGATCATGCAAATCCTGAAATGGTCACGAAACATCAAATGAGCGAGCGCGAAATTTGTTTGCAAAAGGCACAGAAGACAAATATAGAACGGATGAATGAAGTGTCTGAAACGGTTTTTTCCTCGAACCAACTTACATAGGACTCCTTTCTGGACATGCTACGAAAGCGCCCACGTACACTGAGATTATCGAAACGACGACGCAAGCCAAGGAAATTGGCGCGAAACACTGTACGAATTTAACGCCTAGGGCCACGATTATTATTTCAATGATCAACAAGCCGGAGGCGTACAGGCGAAAATTATTGAACATTGCCGCTTCGTCGTGGTGATTAGGATCGCCGAATTGCGGCAGTCCAGGGGCTATATACATCTTGAAAAACAAATAAATTACGTCGTACCGACCGACGCAACGAGCAAAAATGATAAAAATACAATTACAAGCAAAATTTCTACACCGCCAACGAGGTACATCGACGTAGCGACCGCGTTAGCCAAATAATACAGTATACCGATGGCCGTGCCGAATTCTGGTCCGAGATTTCTTGATATCATAAAATATGCACCACCGCCTAAAAAATTGCAAGTCAATTTGTCAACGAAGTGCCGTTGCCGTGTAACCTGCTAATCAGTTGGAAAGTCAATTGGCAAGACAATAAATTAGTTTTTCAAGAGGATATATCATCAGAAAGTAAAGGTTCGACGATTTGTAAATTACTTTCAATAACACCATTCGTTGCAATAGCTGAAATCGATATGCAAGTGAGCAAAGTCTGAAACAGCGAAAAACAAATAAATACGCTCGATAGGCTTCGAAACAAGCAAATTTTCCACCGGCTAATCGAATTATGGCTCGAAGACGACTCTTAACTGAAAATTGAAGGAATATACTCGATGAACATCCTTCAATAGATTCGAAAGCGACTAGCCAGATGGTAAAATTTGTTTGTCTGAGGTCCCATTGTTATTTCATTTAGTGACATACACAAAGGCAACATATGAAGACCATTAAAAACGTTTCGCCTATTCCTCCGATGCCGACGATCCACAACAAACGTAAAAACATTTGTACGCCGAGGATGTGTTGAATCGTGGGCAAAAAAACGCCCAGCAAAGCTCCGAGTTTCGCCACTTTCTGCAAACAACAAAAAAACTGCTCGCTAACAGTTTAGACGGTGGATAGTAATAAGCAAAAACAAATTTTCAGTTAAATCCTAACGTTAAAACGACCATTTTAGACCTGCACGGTTTTCCAAATCATGCGGTCAGTGTATTTGCGCAATCGAGACCATTCATTTGAATATTGCACAATAATCAATCAGTGCGCAGTAGTGGACGGAAAAGACAAATTTTTTGTTAAATCCAAGCGTAAAAACGACCATTTCATAGCCTAGACAGTGTTCCTTAGCGCCAGTTAATTGAACTATTGCGCAACAATGACCCAATGGCCAATTACTTTCGGCCGATCGACGCTGACTCGTTCCGATTGCTCTTTTTCCTCGGGACCCGGTATCGTGAAACTCCTCAGGTACGCGGCGATCGTGGGCATGGTCGACGTGTCCTCGTCGTACAGCGACAGTCCGTACGCTGATGTCATTGAACTTTTTTGGCTAGCGAAAGAGCGGACGCTGTTGAACGCCGTTTCTTGCTGCAAAAGCGGCGTGGCGCCGTTCTGAGGCGTCAGCATGGTTTCCGGCGGTCGAGGGTCGATTCGAACGACTTTTCGATCGAATCGACTGTCGGACGCCGACGGCGGTCCGCCGATAACGCGATCCGCAGGCGATGTAGCGCCTTTTATGTTATTTTCCGATTCTTGATTATTCATGCTGTTTGCGTTCACCTATGAAAAAATATTATTGTAATATTTTAAAATTAATTAAAATTAATTAAAATAATTAACGAGGGTCGAATTACGCGCGCATAATAGCAAGTAACATCGACGGACAAAAAGTCAATCGTCCAGACAACGAAATCGGAGGAAAGAGCTGATAAATTAGCTTGCTAGCTAAGTGCGTCAATTAATCACTTTTTCCGTCCCTACACCTCAATAACGCGCCATTTCTCGCGAATCTTGTTAAAAACGACGATAAGCCGCTGGCTGGTACACTTTTCGCGTCATTGCGCAACTTTGACTCATCAAAAAAATAATCTCCTGTTTTTCTTAATTAACAAACTAACTCACGGCTCAATCGAGGGAAATCAATGAATCACGATAAAGATGGAAAAAAAAATCAAGATTTTCGATGGGTAGCGCTCGATAACGGACAATTCCATTCAACTCTCTAAAAAAAACGCTCGCTGGCCGACTGAATTGTCACGAAAAACGTCACCGAAATCGAGGGAAATCGAAGATAGCGTCGGCGCATCGAATAAACCAAGGAGGAAATCGACGACGGGCGCAGCTAGCGCCCGATGCACAACACAAAATAACATCGTCAAGGCGAACGAACGTTCGTTCGTTGTTAGAAGACGAAAAACGCGCCGCCCGAGCACCGCAACCAGCAAATGCGAACGCTGAAACACGTCGATTCGTTGGATCAAAACGCTGGCTTCGCCCATGCAATCGTACGTCGACGAGCGGCCAGTCAAACGTTGATCAAAACGTTAGGCGCCGCTAATTTTTTGTTTGAGCTCTCGCCGTTTCGTCCTTAAAACGGTGCATAAAAACGAGCATCAAACTCAAAAATTCGATAAGCTTCGTTGACAAACGGGCAATTTTGAGAAGCAGAAGTATGTTTTTGACGAATGTAAGGCTTTTTAGCTAACCAACTGCTCTATTGCTGTAATCTCGTTATCAGCGTCGAATTACATACGCAGCCAGCGCACGCAGCGAGCAACTCGATTTGCCCAACAGCTGATATTACGTAATGAAAAACATCGAGAGAATGGTGAAAACGAGAAAAAAATTGAATTGTGACGGGTTCGAAAACACTTCTAATGTCAATTCTCTCAAAATGCTCGTTGTCGCGTCTCAGAAGCAACAAATTCCGTCGTCTCGCGACCTCATTGAACTCAATTTCAAGATGTCATTAGACATCCTCTAAAAGTTACAAACTTCTACGTGAAGATTTAATGTTTGAGAAGAATTTGTTTCCTTCTCAAACAAATTCCTAATGACGAACTTCAAATTAGTTCATTAATTTTTCATCGTTTGTTTCTCTTCAAGTATGTTTGACATGTCTACTGCGATTCTAACATGTGAGTTGACTTCTTTTTTTTTCTTTGGGATAACAGTTGACTTTCCTCCTCGGTGCAACTGAAACCGACAAAGTAAATTTTCGAAAACTCGACTTACGAGCAAACATTTGGACATTAGTCAAAACTGAATAACACAAAATACCGGCGTCTAGCTAGTGAAGAGCAAATAAAGTGTCATAGGTAGTTCAAACAAATATCCGAATGCCTTTCGAACAAAGGTGGCACTATTGCCAAATATTGAGGCAACGAGAGTTGAGACAAACATCGAAGTTGTTTTTTTTTAACTTTTTCATCGAGTCAGCAGAAGTAGCAGCAAATCCAATCAAACAGAAAAATATATATAATTAATTATCTGCTTAATCAGTTTTGCTGCTGATGTTCGTAAAACTCAATTATAGGAATAAAAATGATGGGTAAAGAAAACTGTCACGATGTCTCTTTTGAATTTAATTTTAGCTTAGATTAGATTGAAAATAAACGAGGAATAAGTCTTACCAGCCTTTGTTAGTTGTTGTCAGCTATACAAAACCTGCGCATCATAAGATTTCGTTGCAGATTAGTGAAAAATTTGGACAGTTGGCAAAATATAGCTTGATAAGCAATAATTTTGAAAGGAAACAGCGCAGATTTCAAACTTTCATTTTATTACCCATTAATCGTTTTGTTGCTAAGTTTTCCGTGCAATTATCGATTTACAAGTAATTCAACCGTTTTATGAAACTTACAGCTTTGATTCAATATACCCCCCACAAGACTATTGGCCTACAGTATACATATAATAAACAATTGCATACCAATATTGATTTCATCTTTGTATATCCAACAAGTATTCCAGAAAAGTAACAAACTCAAATTATCTTTTAGCAAAACACAGCCTTGCTACTTTACAGGACAGGCTTTAGAGGACAGAATTTTTGCTTTTGCAACTAACAATGGTAACTGAACTCAACGGAGAAGAATTCAGCGATTTCGCAACGTAAGCTTTTCGAATTTCGTCACCATGTAACTCGACACCGACGACGACTGCGTCGACGAACAGCGACCAGCTGCTATTTTTTAAATTTCCCGCCCAAAATCGATATTACTATGCTAATTGCTTGTTTGTGGTTGGTTCGGTGATATGGCGCCATGGACGGCGTCTCATGCAAGCCAGTCGCTCTTTGTATTAAACCGATTTTATTGCCGCAGATATTTTTTTCGAGCAACCGACAAAGAATGAAGACAGAACGAAACGAGGAAAAGCATTTATAAAAACACGAGAGGATGTATTTAATTTTCGGCGAGGCTCAAGCCCCGACCGGCCATCGAACGTTTTTTTGCTTGCGTATACCATTCCGAGATCCTTAACAACGCTAGCTAGCGCGCGGTTTAGCATTCTACGCGGAACTTCTACTGAATTGGTTTTTTTCTAGTTTCACTCAAAGAAGGAATTATTTTTCGTCCATACTGATTGAATTTCATTTCCGATTGTCGGAACAAAATGCTTCTTTTTATCATAATAAATCGTCAAAACAATACGTGTTTCAAAAAGCACCAATGAAAATTAAATTGAAAGTTTTAAGATAAAATTAACAAAAGTATGATTTTAACATCGTTTTGTATTGGCATAGCAGCCAAGGTACAAAACTAGATGTTTCTCAGTTTGCGAAAACGAAATAAGTATTTTAATGTTGATTCGCAAGCACAAGTTTCGTCTGGCAATTTGCAATATTCCTATGCAATTCTGATAAAAATGGCAATTGGCCAAATTTTTCGTGTGCAGTGGATTAAAAACAGAAAATATGCAATGTTTATCAGTAAAATGTGTGGCATAAAGTTCAAACTTTCCTTTTTGCTAATTTTATTCATGCGTCGCACTTCAATAACATTTTTGAACAGTAAAACCGAAAATTTTTGTAAGTGTTGCGCACACAATTTTCTAGAGGCATACACCAAATTGCCAGATTATATTTGTACTTGCGAATCAAGATTAAAAACGTATATTTCGCTTTCGACAGCTGAATTAATTTGGTTTACTTGGAACTACAAAACTTGTTCCTTTCGTTTTAGGAAATAGGTTACATTACTAGTTTTACTAAAACTTGAGTTTGTGGCAACACTTTTCTTGCTGACCTTGACTAGTGTGAAGAAGAAACTGAAAACCGACGTCGGTACATTTCCCATATTCTTGAAACTTCTCGACATGTTTTGGTTAATTGGTATATCTGCAATTTCTCTTTATTTACTCCCGTCTTGTGTTTGGTGGTTTGTCATTCTTGCATTAAATTTGCTTTTCGTATTGAAAACATACATTCTGGAAAATCTTACGATAGATGATGTTAGAAATAAACATGTATTTATCACCGGGTGTGATACCGGATTCGGACAAATGTTGGCGTTGAAACTCGTCGAAAATGGTATACCGACATTCGCTGGATGTTTTACCGAACAGGGTAAAACGGAACTGAAAACGAAAAGCCAACGGGCTCCGGGCAAAATTTGGTTGGTATCGTTGGATGTCACGAATGATACGAGCGTGCTGGAAGCAAGAAACTTTGTTCAAGAGCAAATAAGCGATAAAGGTTCTCAATTGCAAGTGCCAATACAGCAAATTTGTTTTACCAGTAGAGACAACTGGTCGAATAATTTATTGCTGACTTGCAGGTTTGTGGGGTTTAGTATGTAATGCAGGAGTCAGCAATTCTAATGCACCAGACGACTGGTTGAACGTTGACGACTATAGGAAAACGATGGAAGTGAATACCTATGGTGTGATACGAACGTGCCACGCATTTAAGCCGATGATAAAAAAGGAGAAAGGTCGAATAGTTATCATAAGCAGTGTATTCGGAAGAGTTGCCGGACACGCGGCTGGACCATACGTTGTATCCAAATTCGCGGTGGAAGGATATGCGGATACATTACGGTGAGGAGTCGATAAATTGCTTGCTAAGCACTGTAATATGGCGCGATCTGTTCATGTTTGTGTAACATTCGTGCACATGTCTTGTTGTTTTAGTTTAGAAAGCAAGCGGTTTGGTTACAGTGTTCACATTTTGGAGCCAGGATTTTTCAACACCACTATCAATAACTGTCATGGTCAAGTGTATGACAGTTTGTGGAAACGTTTGGATACGAAAACGAAAGAAGAATACGGAGAAGACTTTTGCGACAAAGGTATTCGATTATGACATACAAGCAATCGTTACTTCGTCCAACTTGTTTTTACAGCCAAAGAATGCGTTGAGAAAAATATCAGAATGATCAGCAGTAATAACACTTCAGCCGTTATTGACGCTTATTACCATGCATTGACGTCCAGATTTCCACGCTTGCGATATCATTTGGGCGTCGAGGCTGTGCTCTTGTTCATTCCGTTATCGTTTTGTCCAACTATGCTACAAGATCTCATGATGGGAGTGATTGAAAGTTTCAAAAGATATCCAACTCCTGCAGTTTGCAAAAAGAAATTAGACACAAAATAATTGTATGCATTTGCGTTATATTGTTGCTAGGATTAAAAGTGCAACAGTAAAATTAATGTTTCTACCATAAATTACAGTAATTATTTGCAATGATTATGATTGCATATTGTGTTTGTTTTCTGCCAATAACTAACACAAAACTTGCAGGGATTTTACTGATT
Source organism: Prionchulus punctatus (assembly GCA_034698125.1). Lineage (NCBI taxonomy): Eukaryota > Metazoa > Nematoda > Enoplea > Mononchida > Mononchidae > Prionchulus > Prionchulus punctatus. Next base: position 20,613 of record JAQGBA010000806.1, read on the forward strand.
TGAACGAATTTTCATAACATTCACAATATCGAACCACTCGAAAGTCTGGGGCGGCATTTACAAGCGGTGAATGACTTTACAGATATCGAACAAGTAAAGTAACAGTCACTGGCTTGAAAGCTTGAGCTACGGGTTTCTTGACTTGGTAGTGTCATTCAGATTCGCCTTTATCGTATCTTTTCTTTGTTGATTTGCTTTCCTTCCCTCTCAATTTTTTCAATTCCAAACGAATGTCGTTCATCAGATCCGTTTGCAGCTCGTCGACAACGACTGGCTTAGAAATTTGAGCTTCGCATAATTTCAAAATATCATAAAATTGAACGGATTTTTCTTGGTAAGAGTCGAATTTCGTTTCCATACGTTTCAATAATTTGTCGCGTTTTTGCAAGTCGTTTTTCAGCGACAGCACTTCGTCGGACAATGTTTTTATTGCGGAATTAGTTTTGTCCTCGATAGCGACGATTTTCTTCTCACCTTCGTCCGATTTAACAGTTTTTTCATCCATTTTCGATTGAGCAAACTGCATTCTTAAAAGAATTGCAGAACATCATAAAAACAAGTACAATAATTGTTTTATTCTTTCAAAAGTATTGTACTTCAAATCAGCTAATTCCTCTGCAATTTTATCCTTTTCGAATTCGGATTGTTTCAATTTCAGTTCAAAACTATGCAAGTGTCGTTCGTATTTCATTGCCAATCGTCGTTTTTCGAGATCAGCATCGCGCAATTTCGTTTCTAAGTCTCGTCTAGAAAGAAACATTAGGTTTAGAAATCGAAAGAACATCATGCGAACACAGATGCAAATCAACAATGGGAAATTTTAGTAAATAAGCAATGGTATATCGCTACAATTAAACCAAGGTAAATTGCAGCAAATCAGCAATGGTAAATCGATCTAATTGGTAAATTAAGTAATCAGCAAATGGTAAATCGCTGTAAATCACCCATGGTAAATTGCTGGAAATCAGCAAATCTAAATCGTTGCTTGCGTGGCAAAAATACTTTTCGTTCAAGAAAGTTTCCCGTTGTTCGACGTCGGTCAGTTTGAAATTTTGTTTTATTTCTTCATTGTGCAACTCCATTTCGTCGAGGCGGCGACGTTTGTTGAGCAGCTCGTCTTCTAAGTGTTTGACTTTTTCCAATAATTCTGAGAAAAGAAATAGAAAACGTGAAAATGCCTTGAAACTTGTCACGTCAACCACCGTATACCTTCGTTTTCGGCAAATTTCTCGTCTCTTTCTTTTTCCAATCGAATTGCTTCGATTTTCATTTGGCTTCTTATTTCTTCAACGTCGTTTTGCAATTTTTCCTTCAATCTTTCATTGGACGACCGAAAATGATATAAATTCTTCTCATTTTCCAAATGAATTCGTTCCAGTGAGTCAATTTTCGAATTCAATTGAATATTTTCAGATCTCGTCGAATTGAAATTGTCTTGCAAATTTGAATTCAAAGACTAAATAAAAAACTTTGAAAGTTAATAAACAAAACAAAAAAAACAACAAAAATGATCACGAAACAGCAAAAGTCACTAAGAAATAAAAAATGAACATAAAAAGCAAAAAATGTGACCTTCTGTTGTTTCAATTCTTTCCTCAGCTGGTCGATTTCGATTTCTTTCGAGCGAAGTTCCGAATTGAAACCAGATTCGACACTAGCATGCGCAATGTTTCGATTTTTCAATTCGGATTCGATTTGATAATATTTCCGTTCCAACGATGCATGTTTTCTACGTTCGCTAGAATCTCCCGGATTTGCGTCGGTCGAGCATGAAATTTGTTCGATTCGAGCAGTTAAGAGGCGTTTTTCGGTTTCGAATTCGGCGTGCGTCGCAACTTGTTGAAGTCGAAACTTCTCCTCGTTCTCCAACGATGTTCGTTTTAGAATTTCGAATTCGTTTTTCAAAATTGAATATTGAAAACGTACGTCGTTGTACGACTGACGCTGAGATTCTAATTCGGTGGTTAGATCAAAATTTCGTCCGTTTACCACGTCAACGAATTCGTTTTTTAGGTTTTCTTTCAACTCGTCGACGTCGATTTCGTTTGTTCTCTAGAAAACGTCCGACACAATCGAAAATTGAACTCGACTTCCAATTGCGACAAGGCGAGATCTTTGCTTTTACATTGTTCGCTTCGAGTCGTTGAATTTTCAGTTTCAATTCGCCAGTCAATTTCATGAGTTCGCTTTGATGTCGCCGCTCGAGATCGCTTTTGGCTCGTTCCGATGCTTGCAGGCTTTGTTTGAGTTGTTCATAGGCGTCTTGCAAGCTAAAATCACGAAATGAGCGTATTGGCTATATTTACAATTCGTTCAACGAATGTTAAACTGCTTGTTGATAGCTGTGTATAGTTGCTGTAAATTCAATGGCTATAGGGCCATAGGTGCCATTTATTCAATGGATGTATTACGCCTACAGTTGCTATCGGGTAACTGACTGCAGGACTATAGTTGATATAAACTAAATAACTGCAGCTACTAGTTGTTACTGAAGCACTGACTATAGTTGGTTAGACGTCGCTAGAATGCGTTGTTCTCACCCCACGTAATTTCGACGAAGTTGCTCGAAATCTATCCGACTATGATCAGTCTCCATATTCGCTCGATCCCGACGCAAAATTAGTTTTTCATTATGACTAACCAGCTAGATTAAAATGTCGTATGAAGAAACAAATCCAAAAAATTGTTTAGGAATATAATCAATGTTTTTACGTATTAGAAATGCGAACGAACGGTAACATTTTTCGACAAATAATATGCATCAAATCCGTTGCTGAAAGATATTTTGTTAGATCTCTTAGTCGAACCTAAAATATGTAATGAAAAATGAAAATGACGATATAAAAAAGGAGAGAAAAGGATAAAATAAGCGCGACCAAGAAGCCTCTAATAATGATATCTGCTCACAAATTAATTTGCTTCAGATATTGAAGTAAAAAACAGCATTTAGTCAAATTTTCGCTTTATAACATTTAAAAATACGACAAGCGCATCAGGGAAGCGTGGGGCCGACAATATTTTGCAACCAGATTCACATTCAATGGCGCGAAAATTGTGACAATACTTTCTTTTCG
>JAQGBA010000807.1:0-23670 GCA_034698125.1 Prionchulus punctatus
AATTAAATTCACCAAAAAGTAAAAAAATAGCGCAGGATTTAATATTTCTGAACTTGCATTTGAAACGGGAAATGTAGATTATTTCAGTCTTTTGACATACATGTTTGTTCATGACGATTTCATTCCGAATCCAAATCCATTGGGAATTCAAAATAGTGTAATGCCCTTTCTAACAACTAGCCCAATTTCATTATCAATTATCTGCTCTTTTCTTCAATTATTTCTTATTTTCCTGCTTTGCTTATGCTTACAGTAACTTTAGAATTTATCTCAGTAGTTTTTCTCTCTGTACTTTCTTTTACTGTTTACATTTCAATATCTTCCCATTTGAAACCCAAACATTTCCAATATTTTCAGCCCGCTTCTCTCTCATCATTTTCTCGTCACTTTCAACCAATCCTATAAATTTACGTTCCTTTTTCCTTCCCCATTTCATGAATCAGCATTTGCTGCATAAAACTAGCTTGCGCGCTTTCTCATGGCACTTGTTCGAGATTCTGTAGTTTAGTCGTGCGTTCGACTTTCATCGTTGGTAATTTTATATTATTGCAAGTGCCTTCAATTTATACCATAGTGTATCGTTTCAATAAAAGCTCAATTTGCATAATTCGACCAACATCTCCATTACACCTTCATTACAATAGAATTACGATGGATTTTTTCCTTACCAGTGATCATTTGGGAACTGCAATCGAACCAGAAAAGCAACTGAGCAACATCGATTTAATTAAGTTGGTACTGAGCCCTGATCGAGATGCGGATGTTGTAAATCACATGAAAAATCGTCGGGAAACATCGATAACCGGGGTGGCTGAAAATGTTAGCGACGATGCAAAATCTGACGTGTATCAAAGACGGACTGGAAGGTTTCGAAAAAAAGGATCTTTTCAAATTGGATGTGGTTCAGGTTCGTCAAGAGGAGCCAGTTCAAGTTCTACTATGTCGGCATGCTATGGAACGGACCTGCCTAGCCAATCCCGCACGAGCTCTCGTTCATCATCAGTAAACGCCAGGGGAGCCAGACCAAAAGAAAGACTGAGTCATAATTTTAAATCAAACAAGTCTACTGGCTCAAACGGTAAAAGCGAACTCTGAAATTTTATGTACTGTATTTATTACGGCCTCCGCATGAATCACACGAAGCTATGGTGCTAGCACATTGTATTAACATGTCGAGGGTTGAGAGCAAAAACATATCACAAGCCAAAAAATCGATTTTGGGATTAAGGGTTATTAGTGCACTTATTGACATCCCTCCCAATCAAACATTTCAAGTTTGATACTATCAACCTTCGATATTGTCAAATCTGTCAAACCACTTGCTAGAATTTGAAACAGTAGTTTCTGGTACCTGTCATTGCACATTGCACATTGCCTTGCTTTTGACAGGTGAAACTTCAACGGAATCCAAACAGCCAAGATTGGTTTACGACATGAGTGTTGTTATGGAAGTTCACTCTAATTACGGTCATGTGGAATGTGCGTAAATGAAAAATCAGATTATTTTTCGCGCTCACACCTATCAATCACATTGTCACGATTTGACAAAGAAATTTGCAGTCGGTTACACGGATCGCAGTTGGTTACCCACTGCTGAAACCCAACGCCGACGACACTCAATTCGTCGAAGCTGCCGTTGTTAGTCCCGCCGACGAACTGGTCCGAAGTTACAGAAAAATTATCAACAATGTAAAGTTTCATGGATTTACGATTTTACTGTATCCAATACAACCTAATGTTCGCGTATACTGCCCGATGAACACGTCCGTACAAACAAATGTCCACAGCCAAATCTTAGCAGTAGTAAGCCCAGGCATCTGGGTTGCAGTGAATAAGCATATACAATGATGAAGCATAGCCAGACACGACGACGCCCTAAGCCTAAGCCTAAGCCATTGACCATGGTCAAAGCCTAAGCCTAAGTTGGCCGGCCCACGTGGGGGAGGGGTCGCCCGGCGCCATAAAAGGGTCACACCCTTTTACGGACCGGTCTAAGCAAATCGCTGATCTCAGCGACCCTACTTTCCCGCTCGGTCGACTGGACAGAAGGGACCAGTGGACAGAAGGAATTTCAAAAACTAGTCGGAGAGACCTCTCTCGACGGCTGCCCGAAGACAAACAGTGAGCTCGAGCCGGTAGCCGGCTTATATACCATACAGATGGCGCATTGTGAAAACTTACCCTTTTCGAAAAGAATCCGTTTGGAATATGTGTGCGCAATGCGTTGAATATTTTTGCTTTTTCGATAATCGTCCACTTCAAGAACTTCGATATCGTAAACATCAGGCAAATGATTGACATTGTGGTTTTCAATATTTTCAATATTCGATTCGATTCGATTCTTGAACTGTCTGAGTTGAAGTTTTCGATATCGGCAACTTCAGCCGAATGGTCGGCGTTGTAATTTTTAAACATTTCAATGGGATTCGATTTCGGTTCACCCCCGATGTTCCTCCGATGTTTTGTACATTGAGCATGCAGTGTGACATGAGCTTATAAGATTTTATTTTCACTCTTTTCGCCTATCCCATTCGATTTTTCATCTCAGTGTGTTTTATCTATAAGCGTCCGTAGTGAAATAATATTTATTTTCAACAACAAGGCAAAAGTGCTGAGACAAACTTTTCACATGCTGCACATGTCAATCATATAAAAATTACTGGTTATGATTATGACGTCACAATCGCACAATAGTTAAAATTTAAATATATACTACGACTACAGTAAAACACTATCTGCGATGGTTATTGTTTTTTCAAATTTTTCTTCTTGAAAACTCTCCTCTGGCTTCTTACCAGTTACGGCAGCTTCTGCGACAGCCACCCGTATTGCAATTATTTTCACTGTAAATGCATTTGCAGGTAAGCGTCAAAGAATTGCATGTTCCCGAACAAGCGTTGTTGCACTGTCTGCAAGTGTTAACGCATGCTGTTTGATCGTATCTTCTACACATGCTGCGGGTGTCACGACAATCCATATTGGTATTTCGATTCGAATTCTCAATACAATCTGCACCAACATTGCGCTTTTCACGAATCTCGATGGGAGCGATATCTTTCCCCGCAAACAACTGCATCAAGAGAAAGGTAACCATCAATGACAAGAAAAACTTGACCATGATTTCGAATTGAAGCTGAAATAAAGAATAGAGAGTAAATTTGGGGAATGGAGAGAATACTTTTTCACTAGCTTTCAAACAAAGTACACGTGAATAAAAGTTTAAGTTTTAATTCAATCACTGAGGTTTATCACTATAAAGTTCTATGAAGTGCTACCACTTTGGGTTTGACAAACAATGGCTCCAAGTTTTCAAGAATCAACGTTCACACAGTTTTTACCAAAGTGTCACTCATAAGCAACTATGACCTATATTCTCCAAGCGTCAAACCTGACAAAGCTAAGTTGTAAAGTAGTCTGAAAACTTCCACAAAAATGAAGTCGCTACAATTGCAAGCTATACTGTACATATTTATACTTGAATATGTCAGTGCAAGTGTTCAAGAAAACAAGGACCTTTTAGTTCGCAAGTCTTACAAAAAATTTTGCAACTCAAAAAATCAGCAGAAAATGTGTTAGTTTGAAAATCTGATAAGAAGTTTTATTTGACATTTGATGGAGCATTTGCTGACTTGCAGCCAAGTAAAACAAAGAGTTTTTTCTAGTTTTTTAAATCTGAACTTTTAGTTTGAAAACCTGACAAGGTTTTATTTGACATTTGACAGAGCATGTCAGTCAAAAAAATTCTTTAAAATAAAATTTATTATCAGATTTTCAAACTAAAGGTTCTACTTTACTTGGAATGTTTCACTGTTTAGCTTTTCATACATGCAGACGTTCTCACATATAACACATAATTTCCTGCTGATTTGTTGACTTGGACATCACTTAGGTTCTTGACTTCCACACAACACATTAATCTTCTGCTTACACGAATAAATTACAATTACAATTACAGCTAGAACATGAAAATCTAAAACGTTTTATTAAAGAGCAAACTATTAACCATAAAATCAGAAACATTGGCACGAATTTTATTTTGTACATTGCATCAAGGCAACAATAAGCCCGTACATTCCAAGAACCATAGCAAATCCGGTCATAAGTAGCGTACTCATGTACATGGGCATTCTTAGTGCGCTAGATCTCACTCCCCAATCTCCTAAAACGCCGACGCACATGCCTGCTGCTAATCCACAAAATCCCACAGCTAATCCTCCACTGAAATGCGAAAATCCTCTGAAACGAAAAATGACTCGATTGTTGGGAACTCCAGGCAAATTTTCGGCTAGACTATCAATTTTACTTGTACAAAGTGTATGCCGGGGGTTTATCAATTTTCTGTGTTATCATAACCGCCACTACCAAACCATAGATAGCAATCACACTAGCCATGACCACTGGAGCGTACGCTTTTACAATTAGCTTGGGCCTCTTTGGCGCAATCATGGCGATGCCCATCATGCATTTTGAACTACCGTACGCCGCGCCAAGACCTAAAATTAAAACTACGATACTCAACTATTCAAGAAAATTAACAAGCTCAAGATTTTTACCCGTCATTGTAATGGCTGCCATGGCACCTAAGTATCCAAACATGGGTCCGTAAGCAGGACTGTAAACAAATTGTTCCCTCGCTTGAGACATTGTTAACTGTATTACAAAAGGGACAGCAACTGAAGTCATGAAACTAAAAAAGGAAAGGATAGTTGAATTTGAAACAGCCTTTTATAAAATCATAAGATTGTTGCATCGTATTCTCGTGATCTTCTTTGTCCAGTGAATCCAGTGAATTTACTTTATATTAAATTTTCGAACATGAGAACTATGACAACTGACTTCAGCAGTAAACAGTCGCCCTCAGGTTATTTATGAAACTGTCAAATTCAAGTCTTCTCACTGGCTATGTAATTTATGTTGTACAAAATTGAAACGTGTGAGACGCGATTAGTCACATGAAATATAGTCATGCGAATTTCTTCATGAACCAAATTTCGTATTCTTGTCATGGCACCTGTACAAGTAAACGGTTGTATTTCAAACACAGTTCTTCAAAATGTCGGAAACGAGTGACATAGATTTTCGCTCAAATGCTCCAATGTATGCGCCATTTTTTGGCGCCATGGGAGCCCTGGCTTCGATATCCTTGTCTGGTAAGATGAAGAATCGCGCTGTTAACGATTTCGCATTGTCTAGCGACACTATTTGCATTTTTTTGCAGCTATCGGAGCAGGATTCGGTACAGCTAAATGTATGATAGGCATGGCCGATATAGCTTACAAGCGACCAGGATTAATCATCAAATCCATCGTGCCCGTCGTTATGGCCGGTGTGATCGGGATTTACGGATTAGTGGCTGCCATTATGATTGCGGGGAAAATCGACAAACCACCAAAATATACCTTGCAACAGTTAGAAATCAACAATAATTCAAATTTTAACGATTTTCAGCAATTGGTAAGCGCAATTTTTGTTACACGCAGGAGTTTCGCTCAACTCAGCGGCGGATTTTGCGTCGGCATTTGCGGATTAGCCGCCGGTGTCAGCATCGGATGGATCGGCGAATGGGGCGTTCGAAGCACAGCCATACGACCACAGATGTATATGACGACAGTTTTAATGACTGGATTTGCTATGGTTCTTGGTATTTACGGTTTGATTGTAGCCTTACTTCAAAATTCGGCTGAATAAAATCTGATCAACCAAATACGATTTTGCAACAAAATTAAAAAACCAAATAACATTTTATCAGCTACACGCCCAAAATGTGCAATAAAGAATAAATAGCTAGTGATTTTTTCTGCTTCAATTCAAGTTTTATCTTTTTCCAAAATTTGACTGATAAGTCGGAATAATGTACTGGATATTGATGAAAGAATCGCTGCCACCGTGTTTTTCCAAAACTTGCAGCGTTCCTTCGATCATGTCGCCTAAATTCGTATGCTTCCTCTGACCGAACTCCACGCGATCTCCGATGTTGACATTTTTGTTTTTGAACATGCCCAACGGCGGCAATAGTTGCCTGTAGTACGGTACCAGAGCTTCGCCTCCGTACGGAACATCGGTGGCGATTTTCTGCAAGACTTTCATGCCGACGTTCATGAGCACCGGTTGCTTTGAATGTAGAACGTCTTTCAGCGGGATAATGCAAAATGGCAACGAGGATAACACTCTCGTCTTGCCGTTTTCAATCAAATCCAACGATCCGCGTTCGGCCAGAAAGCTACACGGGAACGTCGTATCCATTATCCCGCCGATGAACATCGGCAGCCAGTGATCGTAGTCGATGCTGTCGAACGCAATTTTCCATTTGATCCGCGGATACGTTCCACCGTGATCCACTTGAATTGGTAGATCGTTTCGCTGATAGGCGGTTTGAAAATTTGTTTTCGGACATTTGGCCGATTTCGTCGAAATCAATTTTAGGGCGTCGGATTTCGGCGGATTTTGAACGACGGTGTTCTTCTGAGATGATTGCAGCGAAAACGCGGGCACTATTCGAGGCACGGTGGAGTATTTGTTTCTAACGACGACTTTGCTTTCAGTAACTTTTTTCATCGTGAATTTCTTTTTTAAACCAAGCAAAGTCGAGAGCGAGGACGCGGAATGTGTTCGGTGAGAGAGGTGTTTGATCAAAAATGCAATTTTATCGAAAAACTCCAGCTATGCTCGTCCGCGTGGAAGGAAGTTGGAGGCTTTATAGAAATGCAATTTTTGTGTCGAGGTATAAACGTTTTCTAAATAATAGCAGGAGGTTTGACGTTCGGACGAATATTAAATTTGTTTGTTACCAGTAACATTTTCTCGCCATATATTTTATTCAAAATATATAAAACAAGTTTCATAAGGTTGTAAGATTGTATGTTCTGCCTACTGCAATTTTAAATGAGTTTTCGCTTACATTGTTCTTATACTTAATATACTTTCAAATAAATACTTTCTCAATACAGTCTGTTCACAAGTACAAACTCGAAACGATTACACTAAGAATGATGTCCATGCACTGCGGAAAACACAATTTTGAACCACTCACAATTTACAAAATGGTCCACTATGTTTGCTCATTATGTCTAAACCCCAAGCGGACCATTTTGTCAATGTATCGTTCGCCGTACATGCAAATCATTCTTACTGCAGTATACTGTAGTGCATGGAGTTCAATGAAAAAGGCTGCTATTACAATTTGCAAAATAAAAAAATATTCTGCAAATCACAAGCAAATTTCATGTTTATAAATTGAAATTTTGAGCTCCACATCTGTTCAATGCAACATGGACATGATCGTTGTGAGGGTGTTTTCCCTTGTATCGATGGACGCCTTTGGCGCTCGACCAAATCTGACCCCAGAATATCACTTCTTGTATTCCGTTAGCACAAGCTACGTTTATCATATGCTGGAAAGCACGATCACCCACCGATTTCGAAACGAAGAAATCAACGGCTCGACCTTCGGAATGAGGACTGGGCAAGCGACAATTCTCGATCTCCGTTCTTCCTCCGTAGTTACGCTTCAAATAATTGGCCAGATTGAAAGCACCAGGTGATTCCCGGTGCGTACATCGAGTTGCTTTCTCCCAAGCGCAGCCGCAATTGTTGCCCCCTCCACTCCCGCGTCCACCACCACCACCACCACCACCACCACCACCACCACTGCCACCACCGTTAATCACGGCCCATGTTCGTCTTCCGACTATTCCATCGGCACTTAATCCGTGGCGAGATTGGAAATTCATGAAGGCCCGTTTGGTGTTGGCGCCGAATATTCCGTCGGCTTTCGTGCCCGCAGCTCGTTGTACAACTTTCACGCATTCACCTCGGCTTCCTTGTTTGACTGTGGCAGTGCATTGTGAGTTGACTGTACACAGTAAAGCGAGAAAACTTGCAAATTTTTAAGTGGACATGTTTTCAAAAACACAGAGAAAATTTAAAAAATGGCTCGTCAGCAAAATAATTGACTTTGTAGTGCACAAACATGATTGCGCTGCGACGTGTAATTCGAAAACATTGTTATCAAGTTACAAAAATAAATTTTGTTTTTGACATGCCTTAACGAGCTAAATCATCAATTTTTTTTATAAAAATGAATCACGCAACGATTTTCGACGATTAAAACAAAAAGACTGATTCCTAGTAGTAAAATACCATATTTCCTCAATAGTTAGACCCCCCCTCGAAAGTTAGACTCCCTTTTAATAAAGTTGAAAAAATGATAGACCCCTCGATAGTTAGATCCGGGTCTAACTATTGAATCATGAGTTGAAACCTAGTTCATTTCTAAGCAACCATTATTTTAGCCTGCTTTCTGCTGCTAAAATGCTGCTTTAGCAATGATGATTTTTAAATTGTCTAAATGTCGAATTAGAGCCGACTATGAATCTGATACAGAAGAAGAAATTGAGATTGAATACTAAAAGAAATTAGAAATTAATGTTTCTTGTGTTGAAATCACTTTGTCGCACGTGGAATTAAAAAGTAAAGCTGGCTAATTTGACACCTGAAAGTAAGTTAGCCCCCCCCCTCCAAAAGTTAGACCCCCTCGAAAGTTAGACCTCTTTTAATGAGGTTGAAAAAAAGATAGACCTGGAAATACGGTAGCTCATCATTGAAATTTGCCTGGAAAAATCTGAATGTTCAAAATTTGAAAAATTGTCAAGTACTTTTAGTTGTATAGCAAAAATTAAAATAAATTGTCTGCAAAATTATATTTGGCGGCAGAATTTCGTTAAAAAAGTACTTTTTTGGATTTCTCCCTCGAAAGACACATGAAAATACAAAAATCGAAAAATGTTTCTCACCTTCTTAGACACCGCGAGATTGTGCACAGGACGAGCGGCTTACGGCTGAATTGGAAAATCACGTCGTCGCTCGTTTCTTCGGTAATATTGAGAGCAGATTTTTAGTTTTTTTAGAAAACTAGACAGTAAAATTTTCAGCCGACGAGAGAATTTCGTAAAAAATACGAAGAAAAGAGCAAAACACCGATTAGATACGAAAAGTAAGCAAAAAACTTGCTTCATTTTGAATGTTTCATTTAATGAGAGTTCATAGCTTTTGAGGCTACTATTTTTGTTTTAAAATGCTGAATACTTTCCAGGACTAGTTTCATTTGGTTTTCTTTTATTTCAGCGATAAATTTTATTTGGACGGTTATCGTCGAGTCACTTCTGTGTAAATATTGTACAATTATCGATTTTTTAAAAATGACGTCGATCGATGAAATTTATTTTTATAGTTTAGACAATTCAACATTGTTCAGGTTAGACTTTTTGCGCGACGATGAAAGATTACTCGATGCTCGTTTGTGCGAAACGTCTTCATTGGTAAACGACAAATAAGAGCATAAATTTTGTCTTTAAATCAACTTTCCGTGTTGTTTTTCAGGAAGACCCGAATAAAAACTATTTCATCGGGTTAACGGATAAAAATCGATTATTCTTTTCCGATTCGGTGAACGGAAAACTAATTTACTCGGCAAAATTGCCGATTTCATGTAAATTTAGGTAAGAAATGAAAAGTAGCTCGTTAACTAAGTCACTTGAATTTGCTCGTCAAGGCAAATTTACTGACATGGATTTTGTTTTCCACAACTTGGGGACCTTTTTTGTTAATTTAGTAGCCTCGGCTGGTCGAGAGAATTTGAAATTTTGTACGTTAAAGGGAAAAAAATACAAAGATTAGTTAATGCTCCGTCAAACGGAAGAGTTCTAATTGAATTCGTTTTTTGCTTTTTTCAAATTATGCCCTTACAATATCTTCATACTATTTCCATTGATGAACAGGTTTGAAAATTTTTAAAATGTTTCAATTTCTAGCACTTGTTCGTTAAATTTTTGCAGATTTTCGGTCCTATTTCTAACGTTTACGCCGCTCAGCAATGCCTGATGGTCGTCAATAGAAGTAACGTGATGAAATTCTATAGCTTGGAGCACATTGAAGAAATGGTACAGTATACTATAGTTGGATTGTTTCAGAATGCAATTTCGAAGAATATCATTTTTTAGAATGGACTAGCAGACAAGAAATTAGCAAAAAGTCCACTTCCTGGCACGATTTCGGTTGATTTCCAGATCGAAAGTGAAACTTTGTTTTTCGTACCAATTTTTTGTTTTTAAACTCACTATTTCAAGGCAGACCGCCGTGCATTTACGAAGTCAAAACGGCCGACGATGCCGTAGAAATGGGCGGGTTTCCTTGGAGGTGCCTCTATAGACCGCCAAAATGTTCAGAATTTGTCATAGAAAACGTCCACAATAAAACTTTAGTAAGTCCAAGTGGTCAACCATAGTTGTTGTATTTCCACTAATACTTGTCATATTTTGAAACTATAGTTGTCAGCAATTTAATTATAGTTGTAGTAACTCAACTAAGTTTTTCAACGATGTCTTCAGTTATTCACTATATATTTGTCAGTTTTTTCAACTATAGTCATCAGTTTTTCAACTGACGTCGTCGTGTTTCAACTGTATTTGTCTATTTTTTAACATTCAGATTGATACTAGCATTGGTCTTCTCAGACAAACTGAAATCGGATTTGGATTGGAGGTGAACGTTTTTTTCCATCCGGACGAAACTGGGAAAATCTTAGTCGTCTCTGAAGACACAATAACGTAAGTTATTTTTGTTTTTCGTGGTCAAAAATTGGTCCGTAAGCTTTTTCGTTTTTAGAAATTATGCAATTGTTGAAAATAACGAAAAATTTACGTTGAAACCCTGTTGGAAGTCGAAAATCTTTAAACCCAACCTTTCGGCCGGTTTCGTAGTAAGAAAAATAAATTTTGCGACCTACTTTCGTTTCGTTAAAGTCAATTTTCGTATCCTAAAGCACACTGGCTATACGTCCAGCGGTCGAGCGATAAACAAATCAAATTGGTTCGGTCAAGACGGAATGCAAGTTTGTTATTTTGTTTTTTGAAACGTTTAGCGAGAAAAAGTTTACGTTTCAACTTTTGCACCCTCAGACAGTTGAATGCGTCGCGTTTTTAAACGACATCAACTGTTTATGCGTCACTGTCAAATACGAATCGCCGCTGTCGGACGACTACGTCGGCGGCGAATTTTGTTTCAGCGGCGAGAACCCCGAATGGAATACGAAAGTCAAACTTATTTTATTGGACAACGCCGACGGGGCGTTGATAAGAGAAATTCTACTGGACGATCCGTGCAATAATCCAGTAAGAAATCTGCGCGAAATATGTTTTTCCAGTTTATAAAAGTTTATTCATTCAATCATTCAACTACAGTAAAAATGCAAGAAATGAAATTGGAAAAACAAATTTCGTGTCCTTGGAATCGTTTATGATAACCAAATTTAATTTTACTTGATTTTTTTTCGTGTCCAGTGCGAAGAACATCGAATCGAATTGGATTTTAATTTCGTCATTCATACAATCAAACACGCGTCGAATAAATTCACTTGCCACGCGTATTCATTGCAAGAAATTTGCGACGAAACGACGACGGAACCGAAAAAAGACCGGAAATCGAAAAAACATACAACAAACGATCATCAATTGCGGCGAAGCGGGCGACAAACGAAAAATAAATGAAACGCCGACCCAATTTTGTTTTAAAATTTCTACACGTTGTATAAAAGGCTTCTGTGAAAAAGTACAAAAAAAACAAGTTTTTCCACTGAAAACTTTTCGAAAAAAACTACAAGTTTTCTACGAAAAATCATCGAAGGCATGCAAAAAAGTTCACGGAACGTTTTTTCGCCTGTTAGCCCACATGGCGGGCGAAGTTTGCGTTCCGGTTTCGTTCGTATCTGCGTCGGAATCGTTTTCATCGTCGTCGTCGTCGTTGTCGACGCCGTTGGCCCTATGTACCGCCGCCCTTGTTGGTATGACCCGTCGAGGCGGCGTCGGCTTACAGTATTTTTTAACAATTGCCGCTTCCAACATCGACAATCGACGGTTGGCGGCCTTTTTGAAGTTATTTTTCGCTTCGACTTTACTGGCAGCGGTCGCCGACGGTTTCCGAATCGGCACCCTTGCCGACGCCGTATTGTAGTGAATCGGCACCCTTGACGACGCCGTATTGTCGTCGACGTCGTCCGTAGACGAATCTAACGTTTCGTATTGATTCGCAGGCTGGTAATGATTCGCAGGTCGACGTACGGCGGGTCGCGCCAATGAGCCGCGCGTACGGTAATCGTCATCGGTCGACGAGTCGGCGGTTTCGTCGACGCGCGGCGCAACATATTTGGGCCTTGTTGATGCGATTTTCGGCACCGGTTCGAACATATCTAGGTCAGATTCGGTGTCGGATTCAATCATTTTCGTAGCACATTTC
The DNA here is from genome assembly GCA_034698125.1 of Prionchulus punctatus. Classification (NCBI taxonomy): domain Eukaryota; kingdom Metazoa; phylum Nematoda; class Enoplea; order Mononchida; family Mononchidae; genus Prionchulus; species Prionchulus punctatus. The sequence goes on from JAQGBA010000807.1 coordinate 12,289, forward strand.
GATTTCACGATTTTTTTCGTCGGCGACGACTTGACGGACTTAAGCGGCGACGGCGGTTTAACGATTTTTTTGATCGGCGACTTCGTCGATTTAATTGATTTCTTTGTCGGCGATGAAATATGATCGTCAGGTTCGTCAGACGAAGAGGCGACGGTCTTTGATCTCGACCGACTCGCGACGCCGCTTGATTTCTCGTTTTTGACCGATTCGGAGAAAATCCGTTTAGTTTTCGGCGCGACGGCGACGTTTTTCGTCGCGGATTTTTTCAACATATCGTCCACCAATCGTCTCAGTCGGTCGAAATCTGGTTTAGCCGCGTAGTCCAACGTATAACTATAGACGAAAAATTGTTCCAATTCTTTCGCGTACGGTCGCTGGCCGCCCAATATCGACGTCAATTCGGCGTTCAGACAGTTGCGAAATTTATTTTTCGCCTCGAATACCCAGTCGGGCGACGATTGCGCGCCGATCCAAGGCAACGTACCTGCGAGCCAGTATACTGTATTGTAAGCTAGGATCTCTAAATCGCCTCGATAAGTAGGCGCGCATCCTCGATGCGCGTCCGAGCTAGTAAAAATTAAAGTCCCGTCGTGAGCTTTCTTCGGCTGTTCTTTCATTACGGGATGCTCAGGCACTTTTTTCGCGAGACCGTAATCCAAAAGATAACACTGGTAAATTTTACTCACCGCCTGCGAATCACCGGCCAACAAAAGGTTGTCGGCTTTTAAATCGGCGTGCACGTACGAATTTTCGTGTAGATATTCGTAAATGTTCAAACAATTAGAAACCAGACGAAAAACGTCGCTCGCGTTGGCGAATTTTCCTCCATTCTGCGATTCGCGAATTTTCTCCAAATCCGAGCCGAAAAGCGGTAAAATTAAAAAACGATGAACGAGGCCCGACGTTTCGTGTAAGCCAGCGCCGTAATACGCCGGAACACCCAAGAAATCGATGCCTAAAAACGAAACGAAAAATTTAAACTTTATCCATGAAGATAAAACGGAAAATTGAAGTCAATCCCGAAAAACAAAACGAAAATTTAATAGCCAGTTAAAACATCAAAACAACCGTTAAAACAACTGTAGTTAAACAATCATCGGTAAAACAAACTATAGATGAAAAACAACTATAGTTTGGCCAACTAAATACCAACTATAGTTTAATACAATTAGTGAACAACTATAGTTCCCTAATCGTAAGGTTATTTTCTCAATAACCTTTTAATTTTTTATATTTTTCGATCATTTCTGGTTTGAAAATTCGACAATAGACATGAAATTCTTGAAACAACGGCCCGTTTTCAGCCGGTTCGGCTTTTATAACGAATTTTCCTTTGAAATTCGAATCGAGCTGAAAAACGTAAAAAAAAACTAAATACCGACTTAATTTGGACTTGTTATGTGTACTTACCGGTTTCGAGTGGTAAATTCGACCGAATCCGCCCGACGCGAACGATTTCCCTAATCGCCATTGTTTTTTGTTGAAATCGGTTAGAATTTCGCCTTCGTCGATCAACGGAGCGACGCCGTATTTTTTCGAATTGCCAGCTCGTTTAGGCGGCATGGCTGCTTTTCGTTTCGTAGGCATTAATTTTTTTAATTACGAAATTTTGCAAAGAAATTCGCAAAACAGTTTTGAATCGTGTTCTTTAAATGTTATAAGTCGGATTATACATGAAAATCATTATTTTTGTATAATAAAGTAGCGCTATTTCAAACCAACATTATTTTTTCTCATAAATAACCCTCCTAGAAAATAACCCTCGGGTCGGATCCATTCAAAATAAATTAAACCCCGGTGGTTATTTTCGAACAAATACGGGTACATTAGTTGTCGAATCACTATTTTACAATATCTTCTTAAGTTACCAAACCGAATATCGTTTGGAATGTGTTCGTAGAGTATAGTATGACGCAATAAGAGTGTAAAGTATTGTATTCCCAAAGACAGTCTACAGTAAAACGTCCATGTTTTCCATTAGGCGATACGCAATTAACGCAGCGTCAGCATTTTTTTATAGTAAATCGTCTTCAATCGTTGTGAACGTTGCACAGAAACCGGTGAGAAAAAACAAATTAATGTCCTATTTTGAAATTTAAAATGAGCTAGGCGTGTAAAAGTAAAAAAAATTGCTTGCCAGATAACTTTTAAGGCACACTTTGAGTCAGGTGTTTGTTTAATGCATGTCGTAAAGGCTAAAAGCGCTCAATAAACTGTCGGGTTTCACTTGGTAAAACGCAAAACGCAAAACTTTTGACATTTCTGCGTTTTGCAGCATATTTCTTGTTTTTGACATTTATTGTAACGCCGCCAGTGATCATTTTTACTTTTCCCGTTACTGTAAAGCGCCATTTTTTGTTTTTTATCTCATTGTTAACTGTCAGCGCTGAAAATTTTTTGTTTTTCCTGCAGTTCAAAAAAGCGCTAGCGCTCTTTTTGCTTTTTGAAGCTCTTGCCCTCATTTATTTTGTACTTATTTTAAAGAAAATTATGATTTCCTTTAAGTTAAAAGGACATATCGAAATTAAAACTACGACGACGACGAAAATGCCGGAAGCTTTGAATCGCGATTATTTCGTCCTACCGAACAATACGCCGATTTGCAAATTGAACTGTGATGACGCGTTCAACGGATTGACGCCGAAAGAACGTCTTTACGCGTATTATTTATCGCAAGCGTCGTGGTACGGGTCGCTGATTTGTCTTCATCAGGTAAAGTTTCTTTCAATAGCCAGTGGGCAATTCTAGCCAGTTGGCAACTATCAGTGGCAATTTTTCAGATTTTGACTCGGTTTTGTTATATTCCGTCACTATTTTTGTTGTTTTTTTCGTTTATCAATCACTTTTGTCTTTTTACTCGTTTTCTCTTGTGTCCAGTAAACTTTTTTGTTTATTTTTCATTTCAGTGTTCGCCCGAATCGCCGCTTATTTTCGTACTGTTGCATAAAATATTTACGAACGACAAAGTAGAAAATTTGAAGAAAATCGCCGCCGAAAAATGCGGATTTACCGACGATGAATTTAAGGTTTGATTTTTGGATAGTTTCGAAAGTAAAATGATTCTAAAATGTGTTTGGATTTTGTCTCATTCAGGCGTTTTTGCTTTACGCGTCCGGCGTTTTTACGAATATGGGCAACTATAAAGGATTTGGCGATACGAAAATCGTGCCGAATTTGGACGAAGCGAAATTTCATTCGTTGGTCGAGGCGTCGACGGCGTACGCGAAAGAAAAAGAGAAAATGTCCGAACTATGGACCGCCGTCGGTCGAAAGATTTTTAGCCTCAGCGAACGAGAAAAACGACTCGGTTTAGGCCAAAAAGTAATTGTTTCCATTTTCGGCATAGTTTCGCATTGAAGCCGACACGTTTATTGTTTTTTCAACAGGGTATCACGACATATTTGTCGTCGAACGTCGAAAAAATCGATACGGATTTAATCGATAAATATTGCAAGTCGAAAAAATTGGAAGGATGGAATACTCGATTGTTTAAAACGAATGAAAAAGAATACGAAATTCGACTGGCCAGCGTCGATCAAGGAGGTACAGTTAAAGTCTATGGATAACTATCGTTCATCACAGAACTATAGTTCATGAGCAGCTATAGTTCGCAAGCGACGGCGCTGTTTGGAACTTGGTTCTTTCAGAAGTATCTCCCGTTGAAACATTCGAAGGGTCGACGGTACGAGTGACCCGAGGCGATTACGCGCCGTTAATCAAACGCATGATACAATTTTTATCGAAAGCCAAAGCGAATTCGGCGAATGAAAATCAATCGAAAATGATCGATCAATATATCGAACATTTTCAGACGGGCTCGTTGGACGCGCATAAAAACGGATCGAGATTTTGGATTAAAGATAAAGGACCGGTCGTAGAATCGTAACGGAACAATAATTCGCTCGTAAACATCTCGTAGACGGCACGTTTTTTGTTTTTTTCTTGTAGTTACATTGGTTTCATCGAGAATTATCGAGATCCGGTCGGCGTTCGTTCGGAATTCGAAGGATTCGTCGCCGTCGTTAATAAAACAATGTCGAAAAAATTCGCCGATCTAGTTTCGCGAGCCGAAGAACTGTTGACTCGATTGCCGTGGGATAAAGATTACGAAAAGGATACGTTCCTACGTCCGGATTTTACTAGCTTAGATATCCTGTGCTTCGGCGGCAGTGGTATACCCGCCGGAATAAACATTCCAAACTGTAAGCCAGGACAGATTTTTTGTTAGTTTTTTACGTTTCTAAAAAAGTGCATCGATTCTACTTGTATAGATGATGAAATCCGTCAGGGCGAGGGATTTAAAAATGTCTCATTGGGAAACGTCATAGCCGCCGTGCCAAATGTTAAAATTAACTTTTTGACGCCTGAAGATCAAGTAAAATTATCCAGCAACGATAGTTACTTTTCAACTATACTGTAGGCACACTTCACTTTTAAAGGCTGTTTTCAAAAAATACCACAATGACTCGTTCGAAGTGCAAGTTGGCCTGCACGAATTGCTAGGTCACGGCTCTGGCAAGTTGTTTATTCGGCAAAAAGACGGAACGTACAATTTCGATCATGAAAAAGTTAAAGACATGGAAACTGGCGAGAAAGTAAGACGCCGTCGACCTAATGGGATTTTTTCGGAGCAGTTTTTGCAAATTTTTTAAAACTTCCAGGTAACAAGTTGGTACGAAGAGGGAGAAACGTGGAGTTCGAAATTCGGGGCCTTGGCAAGTGCCTACGAAGAATGTCGAGCCGAAGCCGTGGGCTATTTTCTATCGTGTTTTCCGGACATTTTAAAGTAGAAACGAGTTTTGGACGGATTCAAAGGGAATTCTGACCGATTTTGGCTTGGATTTGTAGGATTTTCGGTCACGAGGGTGAAAAAGCCGAGGATGTCAAGTACGCAAATTGGCTGTTGGAAATTCGCGCCGGTTTATTAGGTTTGGAATTTTACTCGCCCGAGAGTCAAACGTGGGGACAGGTTAGTGAGCAACTGGCCCAACTATAGTTGTATAGACATTATAGTTGAACTGAGACTATAGTTGATTTTTTTCTACAGGCTCACTGCCACGCTAGATTCGCTTTGTTGCTCGTTGCCTTGGAACCCGGCCAAGGTTTCGTGTCTATAACAGAATTCAAAAACGAAGAAGACGGCAAGCCGGATTTACTATTCAAATTGGATCGAACGAAAATCGATTCCGTTGGAAAACCGGCCGTTTTCGAATTTTTGAAGAAATTGCAGGTTTTATCATAGAAAAATATATATTTCTTGTTTCAAATTTGATTTTAGCAAGTTGTATTTGAATTTTTAGATGCATAAAACGACTGGAAATTTTAAAAAAGGCAAAGAATTGTTCGATTTCTATTCGAAAATCACGCCGGAAATTTTGCACTGGCGAGACATCGTGATAGCCAGGCGACAGCCGAGGAAGCTGTTATTGCTAGGAAATACTATTTTAGAAGGTAAACAAACAAATTATCCGTCGTCGATAACAACTATAGTCCAGTGGCGGACATAGTTCATTCGCAGCTATAGTCCAGTTGTCCACCATCGTTCAGTAGCAACTATAGCGTAACGAGAACTATAGTCAATCGACAATAATTATGATTGCTCAATAGTGTCCGCATTTCATTAGCAAGCGACGAGAATTTTGCTTTTTTACGAAGGTAACGAGAAAGTTTCGTTGAAAACATATCCGGAAACTGTCGAAGGCGTTGTCGAATCGTACGTCGATCGATTCGCCGATCATCAAATCGATGAAGAAATCTATGAACTATGGAAGAAGGATAGATCGCATTTCGACGTTTAATCGTATTATTTAAAGCCCATTATTTGTTTTTTACTCAATTATCTGAAACATCTTTTCATATAAATTCATTTTGTTTGAATTATTTTATTATAACCTGAACATCAATCGCGGCCGCATACAGTACGAGGCAATAAAGTAGCGAATGTAAGATACCCGGTGTGCGTCGGTTGCTCGGCCGGAAACGCCACCGCTGATAAATAGCTTGTCGAACACTTATTCTTCGCCGGCTGTGCGTTTTCGGGCTCGTTTTCGATTCTAGCCACTTTCGTCGGGGGCTCGTCGCTTTTTCCGTTCGACGCCGCTGATTTCGCCGCCACGTAATCCGGCCGAAAGTCGCATTCGACGATTTTCATCTGTTTCGGCACGCATTCGACGACTTCGACTTGAATGAAATTCATCGCGCGCAATTTGTCGCACGTTCGTTGAACTTGCTCGATGCACGGCGAAAACGAGCAAAATCTGCACAGCGATTTTGTTTTCATGGCTTCGGCGGCACTCTCGACCACTTCCCACGGTCGAGGCAAATCGAGAAAGACGGCGTCGACGACGTCGCGCAATCCGAGCCCGTCGGCGCACACGTCGCGACGAGCGATTTTGATCAACGAGCTAAGTCCGTGCCGTTGGAAATCCTTCTCGGCCAATTGGAATCGCTGTTCATCGACTTCGAACGTGTACAGTTGACCGTTGGGCGCCACGGTCCGAGCGGCGGCGTGCGTCAGCGAACCGCTGCCCGTTCCCGCTTCGGCAAAAACGCTGCCCGGTTTCAAGTCGAGCCAAACGGAGATCAAGGCGATGTCGTGCGTGTACAAAATTTGCGTGCGATGACTCAAATTCTGCGTGTACAACTCGGGCGTCGGGCACAAAACGTAAACGTACCCCTTCGTACAGTACGCCTTCGTACCGTACGCCTGTCCGATGAGCAGGTCGTGACGCAACGCGCCGAATCTCGTCTGGAACGTTTGACCGCGTTCGACGATCAGCGCGTACGTTTGATTGAAATTTACATAAATTATAACTAAATCGCCGGCTTCGATCAGTTTCTTGGGTCGGATAATCGTCGACATATCGCAAAAAAATTGACTGTCTATAAAAACTAGTTCACGTGAAACTATAGTTGAATAAGACGATAGTTCGGTACGCAACTATAGTTCAACAAAGTGACGTACTATTTTAAAAGAATTTCACTCCTTCGGTGCCGCCGATGTTCATCAACTCGGCTTTGCCTTCCGACTGCAAATGATGCAACGCTTGCTTGAGTACGGTTGAATCCAATTTGTGAAAAGCTGCAATAAAAACGAAACAAAATTCGTGTCGTCTAACAGCAAGAAACTCAGTAAAAAAAAATGTAACTTACATTCCGATACAGTGTCGTCGCCGTGAACCAACTCGTACAGAGTGCAAACCGAGTTAACCAATCCACTGGCTACCACCTAAAAATTGCATGAAAATTTTTAGTTATCGACGCAAAAAAGATTTACCCAATTTAAAGGGAAAATCATTTACCCAATCGTAAATCACTTTGCCCCACTCTTGCGGCGTTCGCCAAGTAATTCGACAACGCTTTTTTTGTTTATCCAACCACTCAACGTGATCTGCGAAAAAATTAGGTCAAAATATAAAAAAACAAGCAAATTATATGCCTTTGAAATTGTCGCTAGTTAAAAGAGTGTAACTATAGTCGACAAACCGGTCAACCATAGTTACTGGTCGACAGCAGTTGATAGACAACTACAGTTAGTGGACAACTATAATTACTGGACAACTGTAGTTACTAGACAAAATAGTTAATAGACAGCTATAATGAGTGGTCACTAAAATGCTAACTATAGTTCTTGACAGCTACAGTTAGTCTACAACTATAGTTACATGACAACTACTGTTACTGGACAACTATAACTACTGGACAACTATAGTCAAAGGACAACTTTAGGTACTGAAAAAGATAAGAAAAGGGAACACACTTGTCTTTTCCAAGTACTCCAAAACCGCGTAAATGCCTTCAACCGATAGTTTTCCTACAGAAAATTTGTTTTAAAACCATTGAAAAAAACGAGAAACTGTCAAGCTAACTTTTTAAATTAACGTTTTGAAACAATGGAGTTTGTTGAGCTTCGACCGTATCCAATTCAAAAATTTTCCTATGCTGACAATATTCCAGAATCAACGCGCCCCAGGCTTCGATTTGTTTTTGTCTAGTGGTCAAATTTGGTTGTAATCTAACGAGAAAAAGTCAAAAAGTTGATTCAAAAACGAATTATTCGAAAAATGCTCGAAAACCGATCGAAAAACAAATTTTCGGTCGGAAAAGCGAACTTACGTGAAAAACGGCGGAAATTCATACTGCCATGGCCACGAAAAATCGCTCATTATCTTCTAAAAATCCTCCCTAAATCGAAATGTGATTTAGGCTTATGCAAATTTTGACACTTGTCTACTTTTGTAGGTATCAACGAAAATGAGTAGGTACATGTTTGCAGACAAACATAGTCGACTTATGTCGATGACAACACTTTACACTATCTACTTTATTAAAATATTTCCTAAAAGCGGTCGGTCATCGATGAAATTTTGTTTATTTTGTAAAATTCATCGATTAAACAACAACAAAAAAAAACAACTAGCTTTTTACAGAACATGGCGCATTTTGTTCGATATTTACATAAAAAAATCAACCATAGCAAATTTCCACGTCCACATTTGCGCCATTAAATCGAAGATTATTTTGTTTTCCTTGTACAGCCGGCCGACTTTCGGCTCCATGCAAATTTCCGGATTAGGATCCGTGAGCAGCGATTGTATGCTAAGCAGGAGTTTGCCCATGGTCAAGGCCAGGCTCCAATTGTTCAGCAAAACGTCGAGCCCGATGTCGCCGTGCCTGTTGACGTTCGGATGAAATATCCTAGTTAGAAATCTCATGATCGGCGGCGTCATCGGATAATTGTCGGGTACTTGGATCAGTATGTAAAACTTGCCACCTTCGTACGGGCTGCCCGGCGGTCCGGTCAAACTGGCCAGCCACGTGCTTCGTTCGCCGTCCAACGCCCGCGCTTCGACGCCCGCGGGCGGTTCGGTCTGCAGGAATTTCAGTTCGGACACGAGGCGTTTAGATCTCCAGCAACTGTTGTCCCGAGGAGATGGATAAGAGCTCTTTAGCATGTCCTAAAAACAAAATACGACGCTCGACCAGCGACTATAGTTGATCTTAAATCATCGACTACAGTTAATCTTTAATCATGGACTACAGTAGATCTTTCAACATGGACTATAGTAGTTGATCTTCCGTCATTAACTATAGTTGAACTCGAAGCTGTATACCTGCAAGCATGTCATACACGACGAAGATTCGACTAGCTTCGTGTACAGCTTGTACCAGCAAACGGGCGCATAGTATGGCTGTACCAATGGCCAACGTCGGCGCACGTGCTGTTCCCACGAATAGCTCGAAATTTTAATTTTAATTATCTGCTCCCATCGTTTGCAAACGCGGCTGCAACTCCACACGGACATATCGTCCAAATAGGAGAATATCCTCGTGTAGACTTCCACGGGAAAATGGTCGAAAATGCCGGCGGCCAGTCGACGTCCGTCGTCCGTGGGACATGTTAAAGCTAAAATTTGCTCGGCCAACCGCTGTGATGCCCTGGGCGAATGGGCTCTAAGAAGAATCTGTCGATCAACTGTAGTCGACAACCATAGTCATTGGACTACTGTAGTGACTGGACAACTAACGGCATTGGACAACTGAAGTCACCGGACAACTGTAGTGGCTGGACTACTATAGTCACTAGACAACTATAGTAACTGGTCAACTCTAGGTACTGGAAAACTGTAGTCAATGTACAACTCTAGGCACCGGACAACTGTATTCACTGGTCAACTTAAGTAAATGGACAACTATAATAAAGAGACAACTATAATCCATGGAAATTTATAGTCGCTTAACAAACTATAGGCACTGACCTTGTTGGAAATATGTTTGCGTTCGAATGGATCGGCGTTCCTTCGCCGCCGGACAAGCGATTTCGCTCCGTGCCCGCCGGACCCAAGTCTTCGTTTCCCGAATCTTCGCTATCGGATTTTTCATCGAAACTTTTCGTTTGAAAATTAATGCTGCAACAAAAGAAAACAAAAAAGCATCGTAAAATTTGTGTTTTTAACAAAGAAACCGGCGCATAAATTGTTTTCTAAAACGTGAAATCGAAATTTACCTCAAATTAAAGTCTTCCGGGTATAAAAACGCGTGGCAAGTGACGCAAAGGTGCTGGTTGAACGACGGACCGTAGTATCCGTTGCAAGCGAAACAGACGGTCGCCGGATCGCAATAAGCGAATAAATATTCTCGGAATATCGCTTCGATTTCTTTTTTATCGAAATTCTTCGATTTTAACACTTTAGCGAAGCTTTTTTCTATATTCATCTATTGAAAACGCGTCGATTTGGCGTCAAAATATGCCGTGAAATTTGTTTTAGTGCAAAGTATCGGAAAAGGCGCAAAATCGAGCAAATTTCGCATCAAAACTGCCCTGGATTTGTTTTATTGATTTCAAAGTCAGTTTGGTTGAATCTGGTTTGGATTTTCGGTGCTGCTAGAAGTTTCAACAAACAATTTTAATTATTATTATTATTATTATTAAGTTCTTGACTTCAAAACTTGAAGGTGTAGTACAAATTTAAACAGACAACGACTTAGATCATTAAACAAATCACATAATCACAAATTTTCAATCAGCTTCTTCCAATGAACGAAGAATTCTTCCAATCAGCCTACATGAACGAGCTTTTCACCGATAATTTGTTGAAAATGTTCGTAAGATGTTCGTAGAATTCGTCTTTAGCATCGGAATTTGCTGAGTTCCTCGATAACTTTGTTCCCCGCCCCTGTACCATTAACCGTATGAACATTCCATGATCCAAATCGAAACTGTTTAAATGGAGTGTATAAGGCCATAGTAATACCTTGTAGTTGGCCGGACCACAAGGGAGAGCAAAGTTAAAAACCGACCGCTCTTAATGCCAGCTAACTGATGAACTCTGAAACACACAATATAGTTCAGTTTTCAGTGCCTATTAGACACTTTACACTAAAAAGCACTTTACAGCTGATTTCTCGGCACGTTTCACGAATTTGTCTTAATCGAACAATTTCAAGGTCGAAATGGTGTCCAAAGATTCCGCTAACCGTGACGCTCACAGTCTTTACGTATTTACATACAATATGCGCGATCGCTAATAATTTTCTACTCTGTACAATCGGCTTGATCACAATCATTTTAATTTTAAAAATTCTTTGCTCTAACGTAAGACGGCGAAATTTCAATTTTATCGATTCGAATCCAATCTGATTTTTGCCCTTTTCAGCTAAAACTACGACTTGGCGCGTTAATGAAGAAGACGAGAAAAGCTCATAAAGAAGTTAAAGAAAATCTCAGTCCGACCGTCGACGAATTTTTGGCAATACCAATACAGTGGGCAAAAAAAATAATCATACACCCTTGTTTTTTTGTCCTGTCTATCTTTGACCAGTCGTAGCGCGTGATTGGGATGATCAAAAAAGATGCTGTAAAGTGCATCTGATAGAGAATTT
>JAQGBA010000808.1:0-23655 GCA_034698125.1 Prionchulus punctatus
GGTCATAAAATCGCTCGGCAATTGGAAATATGACGCCTATCTTCGTTACATACGTCCAAATACAGACTTTCTTTGTTTGGCGCAACAACATAGACTGTTGAACCCACCACATCTTGGGCCGATTAATTTTGTGCCAAATAGTATTATTGCACTGTAATTATTTCTCCTTTATTGCGATCGCGGATTTTATTATCTGCGACATAAGTGTTTCGAAGAAAGATACTGCAAACAGTCATAAATATTAATCAGCAAATATTTTAATTAGGTTGTGTCAGATTTTCAATTAAATTTCAATTAAAAAATGAGGAAATTCTACTTTTCCCTATTCCTGGTTCGTTTAAAGTGAAAAGTTTAGTTTACAAGTTCCTTTCGCGTCAGCGGGTCGCGTTTTACTTTTCTTCTCGAAAATGGTTGTTACAAATCCGTATTGTGCAACGTACGTCGGATTTCAGTTGATGAAAATGCTTATGATTTTTGCTCAACTGTTTATTCTATTCATGTCAGCCAATATGTATCGCGAAATATCACAACTTCTACCGGCTTTCAATATCACGTTTCGATTGTTGAATTTCCCCGGAGCGGAAAATTTCTTTTGCAAAATTCCCGAAGGACGCGCAATTACTGTTACGAATAATGACGTATTTCTAGCGTTGAATCTACCGAATAATACTATAGTTAGCGAAAAATTACGAAAAATGGGCGAATGTCTAGCAAAAGCGAATAAAACCGGCCAAGACGACTCGAAATGTACTTGCGATCGAAATCTGTCGTTTATTGTTTTAATTTTTATCGCGTTTATGTCGTTTTTCTTAAGTTTAATTCAAGCCGTTAAAGGTCTATCGTCATCGTTCAAAGCCGATTTCTGTTCGAATTTCTCCCTTTTGTGGGCCGGCATATATTTCTTCGTTTTGTTGTGGGCGATTTTAAATCAATGGCTAATCTACGAAACGATTTCTTTACCCGATTCGACGGTTTACGTGGCGTATTTCAAAACTCCCGATCATTGGTGGTGGGCAATCGGCTTTGGTTTCGGTTTTTGTTTAGTATCCGTTGCCGAATCGCAACTAATGGGTTGCTTCGTTGAAAATTTGATGTCTTGTTCTTTATCGATGTGGAAATGTTGCACGAATTTGACCCGAGAAAGTCGAAACAGAGAAAAGCGACTTTTAGCAAAATATATGATCAATCGTCAATTAGGAGAATCTCGTTTCAGTTCGATTTTAGTTCCGATGAACACATGGCCGTAAAAGTAAATAGTGAATTTTTGTCGGCACAACTAACCTAAGAAATGTATTTCGTGCTCGATTGTGTTTTTCTTTATCCTTTGGTAATAAACTTGCGACTGCTCCAAAATTGGATAAAATATTGAACAAGACTATTTGATTTCCGGTAAATAAATTTTCAAACTTGAAACAAAATGAAAGGAGAAAATGCTGAAATTTCGAACTAAACTTTCTAAAAATCATTTTTTTGTGAAACATAATATTTTTCTATTTGCTTTTAACAAGATTATTTTCTTTTTTGAAACACTAAGAAAAAAAAATAGTTTCGTTCTTCAATTATTTCTTTAGCATGATGTTTTGATCGTCATTTGCGATTTGATCCCACTTAAATTTGAAACGATTTTTGGAGCTTACGCAATTCAAATTGAAAGCATTGATGTTTTGAAAGAGAACGACAAAAAAAAGTGAATAATTTAAAATGGTCTCAGAGGAAAAACTTCATGCCAAATTTCTTGTGAAAGGCTTGATCAATCAGTCATGAATTCTTATCGTGGTCCAATAATGAAGTCATGACGACCGAATAATTTGCTGTTGATAATCGTCTTACCTGATAAAATAATGCTTCAGTTTTTGTTCCACAATTGAAGCCATTCAATCGAATTTGATCGCCTCATGAATCCCAGGCGGATACAAAATATGTATCAACATATAAAATCGATATTCAGAGATCGGATATCTAACGGATATCATAGATTTTCCGATGACACAAATATAACCGGTTTCAAGGAAATGTATTATGCGAAATCGTTGTTTTTCAAAGTAATTTGGCTGATTCTAATTTTGTTCGGTATTTGCTTCACAATTTACCAATGTTGGTATTCGATAAACGAATATCTTGCGGAACCGACGAACACGGTCGTACAACAATTGAGGGATATCCCCCTTTATCCGCCCTTGAAAATCTGTTATTCTCATTGGATATTTTGGGTGGATTGGCAAAAATTTCTCGATTTGAATTTAGGGCTCGATCGAGACGGTTTTCTGTACGCAATGTCGTTCGCAAAAACAGTTTTCGTCGCTACGCCGATCGTCGACTTCGCAAAATCGAAGAATACTTTCGAACAGATGATGATCGAGAAAAATTACAGAAATCTATCGGAATTTTATCTATCGATAGCCAGAGATAAACCGTTGGGCGTACAATGGCTGGACGACAACGGTAAAGTAAAAGAAACGAATTTCACGAAAACTTTCCACGATTATTACGGATCGGAATTGTGTTATGTAAAGCCGGTTGTATACGGTAATACGTCGACGAATAAACGCGGAAAGTTGACGAAAATATCTTTCAATTTCGATGTCGAAATCAAAATTGACTACATCACGGATTTGGAATTGAACTATTTTCGCCGCGCAGCGTTCGCCTATCAGAGTTCGATTACGGGTAACATGTCGCTTTTAGGAAACGAAACTTTGATTTACGTATCGCCGATGATCTACGCCGACGGCACCGACGACATGGTAATGCCCGACCCGAGTTATTTTCAATATCTATTACGATTAAACGGAAACGTTTACAAGTGGAAAAGTTCAGATATGTTTCCGTGTTCGAACGAATTCGGCGTCGATTTCGGCGGAAAAATGGTTCGAAACTGTCAGCGAGTGTGTGAACTGAAGTCGAATTTGAATTCGTCAAGTTGTCTTAAATTCGCCGAAGCCAACGTGATGAACGCCGACGCCGATATTTGTAATCAAGATATCGTTTTAGCGAACATAGAATTGAAAAACACCATCACGTTGCACGGCAAGACACTATGGAATCGAACTGTATTATACGAAGAGGAAAATTTCGATTACGCCCAGTGCCTGTCCAAATGCATCCGACCGTGCGAACAATGGATATACGACACAAGTACCGTTACGAATCTGAGACCTTATCAGTTTCGCACACAACTACCATCCACCTCAGAAGTTGAAATACAATATCCAGCCAAGGATACCATCATTGTCATGATGGAAACCCCGTCGACAACGTGGCAAAAAATGCTGTCGGATATCGGTGGATTATTGGGATTATGGCTAGGAGCTACTCTGTTGTCGTTTCTTCAAATAATTTACTTATGCTGTTGTTCGGATATGGACGAGTTTTGCAGCACGAGCCGATTACATTCTAAGAGCAAAGTCGATGACTCGATGACCATAAACAAACTGCGTTTCGACATAGGAAGCGCCCACTAAACAATTGTTTTGCCTTGAATTGTCTTGTTTCCAGTTTCGTTCTCGATTAATGTCGGATTAAGTTAATTTCTGTTACTATTACTAATATTAACAACATGTTTCATGATCAAAATAAACATTTGTAAAACGACGCTATGCACATTATTGTTTTCAAATGAACACGAAACGATAAAACGAAAATGCTTTGTTGTAAAGGTTTACGACCGTTATCCAATTTGCCATGACGCTCTATTTGTACCGGGCAACCACAATGCAGCAATGGAATTCCGTTGATTCTGTTTTTTGGCCATTACATCCTTGAATCGTTTCTTTTTCCACCACCCCGAACACCAAGATGCACATACGTTCATGCAGCAAAGGTAAAATACTTGGATGAACGAAATGACGCTAGCTCCTAAATACAAACCCAATAAACCCCCGATATTGGCTATAATAGACTCCCAAGTTTGCGTGGGAACTTCCATAACGATCAAAATCTTTTCCCTCAATGGATACTGGACGTTTATTCCGGTTTGACTCGGCTGCGTCGACCGACGTAATCGAGCTGGTCTGAGATTCGTCAAAATGTTCTTGTCGTATATCCACTGTTCGCAAGGTGGTAAACAATTCGACTTACATTGCAACATTTTACTACCTAACGGTGACGATAGTTGAATCTCGAGATAAATCGATGAATCCGATTCGTTGTCGAATTCCTTGAAAAATTTCACACCCCGTGTTTCCATTTTGTACGTTATAGTCTCATTATCGGAACTTATATCGTCTTCGAATATATGCTCGTATCCGGACTGTTTGGCCAATGATATTTCGCAAGCTCTTCTACAGTATTTAGCCGCTGACGTCATGTAAGTTTGGTTACTGTACGAGCATGGTTTTTGCAAGGAACTCTTCCATTGATAAGCGTCGGCTTTGATTTTAATAAAGTACTGAAAATACGCCGAATCGGGTATTAGTTGGTTGTCAGTGCCATCCACGTAGAGCATTGGTTGGATACCGAAAATTGTGTCGTTTTCGTTTTCGTTTTCCATCGCGACGCTTTCGAACGATTCCGACGGCATGATTAATTCATCGGCTTCGTACAAAAATGCATCGTAAAAGTATATTTCTAGTTCCTTGTCGGTGACGAAATGATCGAAATGATTGTCGAAAATGTTCGTAAAATACATATCCAGAATAATTTGTCCGTCCGTATGGCTCACAAACGGCACATTTAGCGAAACGACGAAGCTGTAGCACAGTTCTATGCTGAACCATTCATTGAAGTGTACTCTGAATTCGACTTCGTCCGTAAACGTGAATCCCATCGGACGATCTCGAGCAATCGCCAGGTAGAACGACGTAAGATTAGCGAAGTTATTTCGTTTCAAATTTTGAAAAAATTCGTCTTTCGCTTTTTCCACCTCAAAGTACCGACCGCTGTAACTTATGCGAAGGAAAGACATACCGTAAATGAACGTTTCCCGATTCAAACCCAGATCGATTACTTTCCTTATATCCACCCAATATACCCAATGAGGATAACAGATCTTCATCGGCGGATATCGAGGGATACCGTCGAATTTTTTGATCATCGTAGTCGTCGGTTCGTCTTGAAACTGTTGTATGACTTGAAACGATTGAATTGCAGTCATGTAACTGCCTGCCAAAATGATTATCAACCACAAACTTTTGAACCAATACGATCGAGCATGAAACAGCTCTTTGAATCCATGAATTGTCGTATCGTCGCAAAATTTTTGCGAGAAAACAACGAATTTTGAACGATACTCGCCCATGTCGTGCGCCATATCAGTGCATTAAATGAAACTCTGATCGGAAAATGTTTAACTAAGAAAACTTTTTTTTTTTCAGTTTCTTTGTCTCTTTCAGAAACTACCAGCGGCTACGAGTGGAATGTTTTCTGTGGATTTGGTAATGTAATCTCTTCCATGTTTTTTGAGAATTCAAATTTGGTTTGTATTCTATATTTATTGAAAAAAAAGAATCGTTGATCCATTTGAAATACACAAAACGAGGACAGACAATGGAACATTAGACAATTAATGCATTTCTAAATTTTATCCTTTTAGGAAACAAAAACGATATTCATTTATATCACGAGCAGACGAAAAAATCATCAAACGTAAAAAAATGTAATTATATAAAATACAAATAATTCAACGATATTATTTTTCGTGAATTCCTGCTAATCCTTTCCAAGACACAATGTTGTTTTAGGATCGCATCTATAAATTAAAAGACACTTTTTTGTCAAAATCGCCAACGAAGTGCGCCAAAATGTCAATCATGATTGAAAAACGTTGTCAAAAGATAAACTAATACGTATTTCGAATGATACTCAAAAAAGCGTTGACCCGAACCTTATCAGCGAAGAAAACTGTCTGTTACCTGTTGCAAATGCAACTCAAAGCTTCGACGTAGGTGAAATTTGTCGTTTTCAATTTGACCCCCACGTCACAATCCGATAAAGCTACAGTAAACTCTCGTACTCTGTTGTAGTTGCAAACCGTTTGTCGTCCATTGGTGTGCGGGAAATCGTGCGATCCGGTCTTAAAATTAAAACGAATAAAAAACTACAGTAATTGATAAGCAGGCAGCTTGCAGTACTTCGAAAGTATCGCACGATCCGAAACAAGCAGTTGTAACGATATTTCGCCTGCATTTCTTCCCATTGACGTCCGTTCTGACTGCTGTAAAGTTCCATTTTCGAACCGAACATCCGATTGGATATTCCCCTCGGGCGGCAATTTCCGTCAAAATATTCGACGTTCTATTCGTCTTGACGAAACACAAAGCGAAAACGACCACGAACCACGAAATACCGAGACACGTTTGCATTATACAAGTCGGAAATAAACTTCCACCGTTCTAATGACTTGCGAATTCTGAATTAGAAACTTATTCGCGGATCATGACGCCGAAAATATGTTTCGCATGCTATGTTTCTAAAAGTTGTTACACGTCCTCGGGGGTTTGCAATTTCGAAATGAATTTCGAAAAACTCTCGAATTGTGTCTGGTGCCGGTTTATTACATTTACTGAATGTTTTTTTCGTTCGATGTTGTGACGAACAGGGGCTCGAAATGCCTCCAACGAAATAGACAAACATACCGGAGAATTAGGTTGTACTTTTATCTCTTTTATCTATCAACAAAGTTACGCAGGTAGTTTTAGCTAATAACGCCACTAAAATGAATCGAAATATGTACGAAACTGAAATCATGTTTTTTAGCAAGAAAGCCTAATAGTTGAAAGTCAAAGTCCACTTTTGTTTTATCAGACAAGTTAGTTTTTCATTTGTTATTTTAATATTAAAGGACAACAATAAAAATTTTACAATTTCAAAATGAAAGCAACGAAATTATAGCTTGCATTGAGAATTGGCAAAGTTTGAAACGATAAATTGTCCAGAAATCACCAACCATCCAATTGATTTGTGTTCACTATTCGTTTATGTCCCGTTCTTTTTGTTCTCCTTGTGGGCACATTGTTACTGCCCAGACTGTTAGATTCGGTAACAGGAGTTTCATGCGAAGCGCGTCTGTTTGGTATTGGCCGACAGTTATGAATTTTGGGATTGCATCTAAACAAAACAAAAAATGTGACTGGAAAAGTTTTCAAGTGAACATGAAATGGATTCAAGCAAATTTACTTCGTACAAACGCATGACAATGCTTCAATGTATCTGTATATTGTTGCTGATGCATGGACGCCTGGATCACAATTTGAAAGTATGGCTGTTAGCAGCCTTGTTTCGTGGTAATTACACGACGGATTTTCGTTGATAATGTGCGGATATTCGTCGGTTCCATACTAGAAAGAGGATAAAATTTGTTTCAAAATTTTACTCTATTTAAAACAATATTTGACAACATTTGTTACTTCGTACGACTCGCAAGATCCGTAACAACTCATTGTACTAATAAGTCCATGACACTTTTTGCCATTTATATCAGTAAGTGTAGGCGTAAAGTTGAACGGCCGAACCATGCATTCCAATGGATAGTTACTATTTATTGCCTCGTTCGCGGGAATAGAGATACCGTTACCAACAAATATGAAGCCAAAACTTAGCGCAATTAAGAAAGTAATCATTGTTGTTTTTTTCGGATTAGCGACAAGTTTGAAAAACAACCCAAAACAAACAGTGGTCAAGCTCTCCTTTCTACAGAAGCAAAATAAGCACTGTCTACTGAATTGTATTGATAGCAATTTATATACAACACTGATAAGGTTGTCAAGATAAAGTACTGTGACGTAACATTAAATTGCACTGATTACTAAATTCTGGCAACCGTTTCTGTCTCGTGTTGAATACGAGTATAAACACGACAGCTTTCGATTATGATAGCTTCTGTTTGAGTAAATTACTCGAACATTAACTTGTTTCAAAAAATTAATTTCAAAAAATTGAATCAATTACAAATTCTTATTGAACACATTCCGCTCTAACTTCAACAATAATCCAGCAGAAATACAATAACATTATCGAAACGCGGAGTTAATTTCGCAACTCACAACTGATGTCAAATCCTTTGGACAGGATAGATCAAGCTGCGTTTTCGAACGCAAAGCATGTTTGAAAGTTATGCTAGCCAGTGAAAAAATCCGGAAATTAATAATGATGAATGGTGTAAGGAAATTCATTTTTCTTGCTCATTTCTTGCATATTTTATGTCATCAAGAGAAAACTATTTGCTGTTATTCCTCACATGCCCCAAAATGCAACTGTTTCAAAAAAATTCGAAACTATGTATGAATGATGAACTATGTCAATGAACATGAATAACAAGAACAACAAGAATTTATTTTTTAGAAAGGTTCTCTCTCTAGTTTATTGAAAGGTGGTGTTTG
Source organism: Prionchulus punctatus (assembly GCA_034698125.1). Taxonomy (NCBI): domain Eukaryota; kingdom Metazoa; phylum Nematoda; class Enoplea; order Mononchida; family Mononchidae; genus Prionchulus; species Prionchulus punctatus. Next base: position 8,316 of record JAQGBA010000808.1, read on the forward strand.
AAATGTTGTTTTTTTTATTTTCGTTACATTCCATGAATTCTCGACGAATTTTTTGACCAAGAAGTGTCGTTTTTAGGGTACTATTGATATCATTGTCGTCCTTACTTTAGTTTTCATAAACTTCGATCGGACTACATATCGAAATTCTCTGTTTAAGCAGTACATGACCGCTGGTCGGACTGTCAAAGCCAATAAATAGAATCCAAATGAGATCGGTCCGTATATTACTTGGTTCGTCAACCGAAGATTTCGAAACTAAAACTGCGACGAAAATCGCTCCAGCTAAAAACGTGCAACAGTTTATTACACCGTCCGTGCCCGATCAAACGAAATCCTACGTCTTTTTCATTTTGAACGAATTTTCCTTTCCGAGGTACACTTTCCATAAGGCTACGGTAATCCCGCATAAGTACAGCAAGACTATGGACACGCAAGTAGCTATGTTCAAAGTTGAAACGTGCGCTTTTTGTTCTCTGAGTCTGGTACCGGGCAAAATGCAGATGACCACGATACTGTTCTTTAGTGTGCCAAATGTGTTTCAAAATGATATTAATCGAGGTTAATATCCAAGAAATTGATAGGTGAAAATTTTGTAAGGAGTTTGTAGGTTCCAATTTTTGTAGCGATGCGGAAAACCAACGGCAAGAAAACGGTCTAGGGCCACTGTAAGAACGTTAACGCCGTCAACAACGAAAAGTAATTCAATCGAAAACGGCCACATGCTGCATGTTATCATGCTCATCACTTCTCCTCGATTTGTGATGGTCAGGTACGAGTACAGCCTTTTCAACCCGATTAAAACGAAACTGTTCATCGTTAAAAGACAGGATCCAAAAGCCAAGTAAGCCAATAATTTGTAATGATGGGATTTAAAAGTACCCCGTCCGTTGTACAGTTCGTACAGTATGAACAAATTACCAGCCGATGCCATCGGCGCAGCGACCAAAAATAGGAGTACATTCCATTTTAATTGCGCATTTAACAAAACCATAGACTGTTCTAATAAACTTCCTGAATCATCAGTAGAATTATTCATTGTTCGATAACTTTTACAAATCTCTGAACTGTCGAAGCCATGATTGCGTGCGAGAGCAATTTTTTAAAATATTATTCATCAAAACGTAATCTAAGTGTTTTGAATGCGAAAATAGATTCGTTTGAACAGTAGTACATTTTGCACCCGACGATTTCCAATTGATACCATTTCCCGGGTATCAACGACGGTTTACCCAAAGCAAACAATGTGGATTCAGGAACCCAAAAGCACAGCTTATCCTTGCAGGATGAACTCGGATGAAGGCCTTACCATACAATTCTGCACGGGTCGTTGCGATAAATTGCGTCGAATCTTGATTCTATTTCGACGTCGTCCGTTTGAAATATGTAGTAAGTAAATTTGTCCGAAAGTGTTACCGGATAAGTTTGCAAGTCGGCTCGAAACTCGTAAAGTAATCGTCTGAAATGATTTTCGATCTTATCGATGTACAAAAGTTTGAACACGAGCGCTTTTGCGCAAATGTAATGATCAATCAATAGAAGTGCGTAAAAGTCTGCCATTACCACGAAAATTCCTCACAAAAACTGAATGACCAAACCCAAATAAATTCGAGGAAAACAGATTAGGGTTACTTTTCGACAGAATTTCAGAAAAATTCCAATCGTGCTCAAACTTTTGTACGCCACTGTACTTTTCTACACCGAAACCGTAATCGAATGCCATTATTACGAACAAAAACGGAACTTAATTTTGTATTTATGTGTTTATTAAAATCCAACTGTAAGAAAAAAACAAGCGTAAAACTTGTTTTAGCTTTTATAATCCGTAAATGTAACATTTGCATAGTCAAATAATGTGTTTTTCAAAAGGTTAACGAAAAAGCTTGATCAAATGTAACTTTTGCAAGGGTTTCTGAATGAAATAAAAGTTTTATTCGAACAGTCAGGAACAAAATAAAGAAGATAGAACTGTGATGTTGTAGTGATTTAAGTGAATTTTCTTGTTTGTGAGTTTTGTACCATACCGTCAGGCATGATGCGGGAGTAAACTAATTAACTAAATATAATATTTTTTCGTATTGTTCAAAATTTTTTTATGTTTAACATTTTTGTCAACAAATCGTTTCTCTTGCAGCATCTCAAAAGTACTGCTAATTTTTATTTCGATTTATCTGAATGGCTGTATAACAAAAATCGTTACGTTACCGTGACCGGAAGACATGGTACGACTACCAATTTAATTAAAATAGTGAAACTTAATCTGACGAAAACGAATTTCATCCTATGATAAAATAGCAAGGTTTATTCATCGCAAGCTGCATTCATTAGAAAAATGATTAGAAGAATTTATTCATTCGAAAGTTGGAATTACATAATACTTTCAATGTCCATTTTTTTCGCGACAGAATTTATGTTAATTCACTTTTTGCCCTTTTTGGTGAAATGAATAGTTCGATAAATGTTAGCGAATTAGAGAAACACTCCATATATTTGTTACACAAACAGCTCCCGTACAACATCGTCGTGTTTCTAGTTTTGGCACCATTGGCAGCATTTAGCAACGGATTTACTGCTTACATCTTATTCAAAGGTGGCATTAAATTCAGATCGCACCATTACATTTTGCTATTACATTTGACGATCGTTTCTTGCTTGGTTACAGTGAATAGCGCCCTTGCCATCGGCGTGAAACGAATGTACTTGACTATCACGGGTACTCCGCACGTTACAAGTCCGTTCGAATGCAGTTTGTATTTTATATCTCACGAAATTTTAACATTCATTGACATTTTGAACGTTTTGATGGTGGCTTTGGACAGATTATTAGCAGTTGCAGCACCGATTCGATACAAAAATGCTTCCACGTCGTACAAATATTGTACACTGTTAATTCCATGGTTCCTATCCTTGGTCAACATGGTTTCTAAGTATGCCGGCATGAAAAAGTTTTCGCGTACAGTAATCGTGGCCTGCATAATTAACAATTTGAGATCGAAAATCGAGCGAAAACTTATTTTGGCATTCATAATTTTTGTCTGCACGATGATAATAACGTTCTACATCAGCGCCATTATCGTCGTTAAGTGCAAACGTATAAGGAACAAAAAGATTTCACGGAAATTCAAAAAAGAGTCAGGATATCTGCTGCTAGCCACTTCGGCAGTCGATAGCATAATATTTTCAATGGGATATTTCACCGCGGTCATTTTTGGAGCTGCAACTTTTGCTGAAAGTCCACAACGAGAATTAGTTGTCAGGGGTCCTATCGCTGTTGGATTTTATTATTTATCGTTGATTCCCAGGTTTTTTGTTATGTATTTTTTGAATAAGACTTTCAGGAATTTTGTTAAGTCTTGGTTCACGAAATCGCGAGTCAACTATTCAATGTCTAGCGAAACATAATTTTAGCTGTAATATTTATTAAAAAATTTGATCAATAATAACAATAGATACCTTTTTATCGTGTCAAAATTGAATTCATCGAAAGGCGGATTCTTTCGTTGTAAAATCGCTTATGGCTGTCACCGTGGTCAATTTTGTCATCGTGAATTTCGATCGAACGATTTTTCGAAATTCTTTATTCAAGCAATACATGACCATCGGTCGAGCTGTCAGCGCAACCAAATAGAACCCGAACGATATCGGACCGAACACGATTTGGGTTACGATCGGAGCTTTCGAGACGATGACTGCGACGAAAATCGCTCCAGCGAAAAACGTGCAACAATTTATGATACCGTCCGTGCCCGAAGTGATGATCAAACGAAATCCTAATTCTTTTTTCATTTTTGACGAATCCTTCGTCGCCTTCAATATCTTCCACGCGGCTACAGTAATCCCGCACAAATACATTACGACTATCGCGATGCATACCGCAAAGTTCAAACTCGAAACGAATACCGATTGGTCTTTGGGTCTGGTACTCGCCAAAATGCAAATCACAAGGATAGCATTTTCAAACTCTGTAGTGAATGTAATTTGCTTGAAAGTTATGTTAGCCAGTGAGAAAATCCACGGAACTGATAATGTTAGGATTTTGTAACGAAGTTGCAAGTTAAAATGTTTGTAACGAATTGGAAAACCAACCGCGATGAAACGGTCCAGAGCCACGATCATCACGTTGAAACTGTCGACGGCTAGAAATATCTCGTGAAAAACTAAAAACATGCTGCAAGTAAACGTGGTCATGACTTCTCCTTTTGACGCCAGTGTCACGTACAATCTTTTCAGACCCAAGAAAATGAAACTATTCATGGACAAAAGTGTCGATCCAAGCGCCAAGTGAGCCAACAATTTGTAATGATGAGATTTAAAAACGTATCGTCCTTTGTACAGTACGTACAGTATGAACATGTTACCACTCGCCGCAATAGGTGCTGCGACCAGAAACACGATTATGTTCCATATCAATTGCTGCTTCAGTAAATACATGGACTGTTCGAATAACACATTCAAGGAACCATTAGTAGTATTATTCATGCTACGACTTGCTAAAAATAGTTGAAAATGCCAACTTGTGAATCAAAAAAATGACAGTATTTGAGCGACTTCGTGTACGTGACAAGCGATAATGCGACAATGAATTGCTACAGATTGAATTCTGGAATGAGCACATGAAGTCCATTTTCATGTCACGAAACATATTATAAAAGTGAAGCTTTTGTTTTCGAATTGTTGAAAGCTGCGTTCACATAACAGATTCATTCATTCATTCACCTGACTTATAAATACAGAAAAAACATTACTTTTTTAGAAGGATAATATAGATCAGAAAAATAACTATAATTAGAACATATTGAAATATAAAAAGCCACAGTTGTTCGTGGCAGTGAGTTAGTCTTTCAAATTTTTTTTGATATTGCGCCGTTTTTTCATTGCTGACAATCATCGTAAAATGATCACGTTCATTGTTAATTCAAGAACCAATGTATTTTGTTACAGCTTTAATTTAGAAAATGAAACTGTTTCCAACCAATTCTGAAGGCGTAGAGGCTCAATTTTTGATATTATTTTGAAAATATCATGCTGAAAATAATTGCTGCCCTAATTATATTTGTAACGAAGGTCCTGCTTTGAGAATCCTCCGTTACTGATAACTATAATTCAACAGAATAACACAAGTCTTTGATAGGGTAACAATTTATCAGTAATCCAGAACTATTTACAAGAATTCAATGCTTACAAATCTAAGTACATTGATCCCGATGTAAAAAATGGCCCCCTTTTAGTCCTGAAATTGTGGGGCATACGGGGCGATTCAATGCAATCAAACGATTCTTTAAAAGGAATGTTAAGTGTGATTCAAACTACTGAAAAAAACAAAGTAAGAGTTAGATACGAGTAAAACATAAGCAAAATACAAAAGTGTCCATGTTACATATTCAACAGTTATCGTTCCCAATTGTTACACCCTAAGACAATTGATTGTTGATGATTCTTGCATGCTTTCATGAAGTCTTGCGCGATTAGTCGTTGCATGAAGATCATAAATTTAAATGATGAGCAGACTTAATTAGAAAAACATGTTGCTGCTGACTGTAATCGTAATTAAAGATTCCATACTCTGTAGAGCGCTACAGACGACTAAATTATTTGTTTTTCAAATAACATAACCAGCTATTTTTCTCACTGGCCATAAATGAGATCAACTTAATTGAACATAGGCAGACTTAATCTTACTTCAAAATCAACGCGCTTTTTTGTTTTACACGCCGAATAAAGGGCTACTGTACTGTGCATGCTATCTGAAATTGTAATTTGAAAATTTGTATTCGTCCAAAATTAAAATGGATCCAGTAATTTTGTGTTGCGCCGCGATAATCGTTGTATTATTGATTTTACTATCTCTCAAAGTTTACAAACTAATTCGACCCGCTCAAAATGAAAATCCAGCTCCTCAACCACAGCAACAGCAACGTCAAAGAGCTCCGATAAGTAACGGTCGCTCTTTTAACTCGTTTTCCGAATAGTGTTGCTTAAAGTTAGTGTTTTCCATTACTCAAGTCGTCGGCGGTCGACGTCAAGCGGCGTTAAGGCGGCGTCCTGCCGCCGGTCGAAGGCGCGAGGACAGCGACGAAGACGATGGCGGCGACAGCGACGGCGGACGAGGCGACGCTCAGGAAGATTTTCTGGACGATTTAGCCTTGCCCGACGGTAACGTTGGAAAGAAAAAATTAGCTAAACTTCAGGCGAAAGAGGAAAAACGCGCTCAACGCCAAGCGGTAGACACTTTTTCTGTTTTCTTTCCCGTTTGGCGAAGCTTTTTATTAAACATTAGTTTTGTTGTACTCAAAAAGGAGCTAGAAGATCGAGAAGAGCGTCGAAAACGCGAAGCCGAAAAGGAAGAACGTCGTAAGAAAGAAGAAGAAAAGGAAAAGAAACTGGAAGAGGCGAGAGAAGAAGAAGAACGGAAAGCGAAAGAGGAAAAGGAACGACAAGAACATGAAGCGTATTTGCAAATGAAAGCGGATTTCGAAGTCGTGGAAGAAGGCATCGACTTAGTTGAAGAGGACGAAGCACAAAATTTACTTCAGTTGTTCGTCGATTACGTCAAAAAAACGAAAGTACAAAACTTATTGATATTCATATCGACAGTGCCAACTACAGTTGTCTAGCAATGCAACTACTTTCAGTTGCTTTGCATTGCAACTGTCGACTATCAACTATGGTTTTGTAATATTAGCATTGCAACATTTGCCTACCTTGTGGCATTGCAACTATCCGCGCACTGCAACTATAGTTTCCTATCCTTGCAACTCTAGTTGCCTAGATTATAACAATATGTTCTCTGAAATTGCTTCATTTCGATTGTTTTCTTATTGTATTTAGGTGGTAAATATGGAGGACTTAGCGGCTCGTTTTAAGTTACGACCCCAGGAAGTTGTTGAACGTATTAAATCGTTGGTTTCCGACGGTACCTTGACGGGCGTCATCGACGATCGAGGGAAATTTATTTTCATAACGGTCGACGAATTAAAAGCCGTTGCTAAATTTATTAATCAACGAGGACGAATTTCGGTTAGCGAGTTAGCCGATTATAGCAATAAACTAATTCGTTTGGAGCCTGAAGATCAAACTGTTGCGTGATGTTTTCATTTCTCGTCTGTTTATTTATAGTTTCCTTGTTTTTGGTTTTTTGGGTCAAATAAAAAGTTTTATTCGAAATGTGGCGCACTTGTAAATAAAAACAACACGTTTTTTGATGTTTTATTCATTTTTCGCGAAAAATCAATTTGGAGGTAAATGTAGCGTTTTCTAGATGAATTCAAAATTGGATCCTAAATCATCGAAAATATGGCTAAAAGGCGAATTCTTAATGCGGTGTTTGATTCCTCTCAGCCCACCAATCCGATTGGTGTCCTTTGTCAGTTCAGTCTGTTTTGGCTCTAATTGTGCTGGTTTTTGACCAATATTTTGTTTCTAGAACCTTAAGAGGATGATTGCTTACGCAAAAACGAGGGTTTCCGCCGGTTGCACGGACATTTCGTTTAACGTTTGGCAGCACGTAGCTTGCCAAAAGTTAGGGATGCAAGGCGATTTGGCGACGATGTTAGTGCTTGGATGATCGATAAAGTTGTGAAAATCGAATACGAGTTTTTTTCACTAGGTATTTTCGATTAATGAGTGATCTGATATCGGCTTCTGATCAAACGCATCGGAAATGTAACGATCAAATATTCAGCGCGAAAATTAACTCAGCTATCAAAATATCGATTCCATTGGTCCCTTTCGCTGTAATGCTTTTTATGCAACAATCGAATCGAAGAGATCTCAGAAACTCAATGAAAGCTCCCGATAGGTGAATCAACCATAGTTTTAACAATGATTTATTGCAACTATAGAAACAATGCAACTATAGTTAGAATGCAGGAATGGTTGCCACATTTTTCACTCGATTTAGATACCCTGCAGACAGCAGCTTTTCAGAATCGCTTAAAACTTCTTTGGGAGCGAAAGTAATCATCAATTTGAACTTTTCTTGTCGAAAAGAACCTACTGTTCCTACTGTTAACTTTTTCGAAACAGGAAAACATTGAACAACAAGCGTTAGACTTTGTACGCGAACATTTGAGGAGTTTGCTAGAACTTGTAGTTTTGTCAGAACAAACCGTCGCCGGTGCGTTAAATACATTTTATGTTTCGAAATCAAGACGCTATTCAAAACAAATAAATACATTTTTAGATCACCGTTCACCTGAAGTACACAGAAAACATTTCAAAGTATCTTCGCTGTTTAATTTGGATCACATTTTCGAAGGACAATGTAGCCAAGTTGAGTCGGATAAAAAGTATTTGACAGAACAAATTCAAATCAATCGAAGAGTGCAAAATTGGTTCACTGTTCAGAGAAGTGAAGCCATTTTCTCACTTGATAAAATCTGTTTTCGGCAAAAATAAAGACGAAGACGAAATCGAAATAGATTTAGTTGAAAATTTTCTCAGGAGTTACTTGCAAAACGACGTTTTCGTCGTCGCTTCTCCAATGGAGATTTCCGGTTTGAGTTCAGGTAGATATTTAACGTTTTCTTAGTCACCCAATGTTGAATTCAGTGCACTTTTTTGAACGCAGCATTCAAGCTGGAAAACGAAGAATGCTCTCCCCTATCTTTGACGAGCAAGCCCAAAATTGTTCACAATAATAAAACGGCTCCGGATTCGCATAAAGTTGTGATGTTTAGCTCTATCGCGAGAAACAGCGTCATTAAAGTAATGAAACAAAAAATTTGCTTAGAACGAATCTAATTTTAAACAAGAATTTTTTCGTTTTTCAGGGTAACGAAGTATTACACCAGTCAATATCTCACGTTTTTAAATGTCAAAATTCTCATCTTTACTTAATGTCGCCGTTGAAGTTAGTTTTGAAAGGAATATACTTTCAGAAAATAAGCATTTATTGTTCAAACTTTGTTCTCGTTCAGATGTTTGTCGATTCGAAAATGCCGAGGCACTTTGGTGTTTTCGAGCCCAATTTCAGAAGTACTTCGTGTGCAGCATTGTAGAGATATGACTGTCATCGCCGTTTGTCGACGATTAATCGTTTCGTAAAAAAACAACTTTAGAAATCAATATGAACAAGTTTTACGTTTTTCTGTTACTTTAGCGGATGCCAACGATGTACGTTCCATGTTAAAACGCCAACGAATCCGCTCATTTTGGGAAACAACAACGAAGAGCTAATTTTCGCCCCATTTCATACGAGCTTTCCTCAATTAGAATCTCAAATGAATGAATGTTCAATTTCGGCAGAATTAGACTTTTGGGATAAACCTCTTTGTTTCAGTAAGGTTTCAATTTTTCTTCTTTGCATTTATAAATGACACTTTTTTGTGTTTACAATTATAGTAAACGGCGATAATGTGAATCAGGACGAATCCAAATCCTGTTGGTCTCTGTTACCACCTGAGAAATTTTTTCCATTTTATTTACCCTTCAAATGCCCTGGACCAGTTTCGGTAGGGCATACTCAATTTTATAACTGTTTAATTAAATATTATTGGTCACTTTAATTCGAAAATGGGTTCACTTTTGTAATAAAATTGTTTGTTACTCAGAAAGTCCCGGGTGGTCTGCCGTCGAGTTATAAATTTGAAGTTGATAAACGACAAAAATGTATGAAGGAGTGGCACGAGTTAGCCGCCGACGTCGACGAAGAATCGAAAGTTCAACTTAAAATAATCATGCAAGAACGTTTTTCGGTACTAATAGTGTTTCGATTGTTAACCATCGGTCGAAAAATTATTACGTTCATTTTTTATTTCAGTTATGGTTGGAAAAAGAAGAAAAGAAAAACGAATTGGAACAATTGAAAAAATTACAGTCTGTTCAACAAAAGAAGAACAGAAAAATATGAAAAGAATTTCAACCACGATTCGTTAAGTTTTTTATTGCAACTGCGTGTGTCTGTTTCATTTTTCTATGCAATATTTGTAATTTTTGTGAATAAAACTAATAGTATTGTCACTTTAATCGTGAATTATAACATACAAAAGAAGTTTCCTCACAAATTGCATGTCGTCGTCAGTCATAAGATAGAGGTGAATAAAATAATACAACAAATATTTACATTTCGAAACATAAACAAGATAACTTCTACCTTTTGCCAACTACCAACAAGCTGCAAATTGAAACATATTCTCGCTTCTTATTTTCTTTTACCAGGGATACTTTCGGATCCAGCAACTCCACTTCCTTGAAACCAATTTTATACATCGTTCTAAGCAATATTTTATCACTCCAACCATACTCAACAGTGCTAAACCAAGTTTCGTTCAAAAACCCTTCGCCATTATTTACGTCTGGTTTCAAAAAGTTCAAAGTCCATTGCGATCGAGCGAATGGATCGGATTTGGTATCGTCCAAAGGTAAAACGGTGCCGAAAACTCTTCCGCAGTTTCTTTGTTCATTTTCATTTTTGGCCATTCTCGGCATACAAACGATCGCCATTCCGCCGTCTTTCAAACAATTGTACATGTTTCTCAAGAGTGTTTCGAATTCGATGTAAGTGGAACACTTTTGTAGCGAGTAATGAGAACATGTGAAATCGAAATTGTTCCCCATAATGAAAGGTTTCGAATAATCGATCACCCTGAAAGTTGATTTATCCGTCGAATTTCGATTATTTTCTTTCGCTGATCTTATCATTAACGGGCATTTGTCCAATCCGACAACTCTCGCAGCACCTTGTTCGAGGCATCGCTTCAAAAACGATCCATTTTCGCATCCAAAATCGACGATACTTTTGCCATCGATATTCCCCAAATGTTTCATACTGATATTAAAATTTGTCAATTTGGCAGCATAATTGGATAATATTTTTTGATTATGGATAATATTTTTCGATTCGAACTGGTTGTTAACATTTACCGCCGTTTCTAAAATATTTTCAGGCATTTTCGAGAGACGCAAAATTAAAATACAAACTCTCAATTACAAGTGTTAGTAGTTTTATAAAACGGGTAGCAAATAGAAACAACTCGTCATGATATTTATGGAAAAACAACGGGGGAGGATTTTTCCGGAGCTGTTTGAGATAAACATTGTATAATCACGACTGCTTGCTATAAAGAAAATAAACGTGACGGAAAGCTATTATTGTTCTTACGCCATTTTTACGCAAAACTGAAAATTATTATTTGCAAGCAAAATATGTTTTCCCACGTAAAATATACTTTTGAGCCATGAAAAGTTGCTGGTTTTACAAATTGGATCACTTTTTTGTAAATTTCCGCTTGCATCGAAGTATCAGATGAAGAATATAGAAATGTACCTAAAATGTAAAGCCGTGTGATGATATATTGTATGTCGAGCTGTCAAGGGTTGACTGTTTTGCAGGTTCAGAAAAATATATTGGTATTCTTGTAATTGAACAAAAAATTAGCTTTCAACCGCACATTGACTTCCAACTTCAGCACCTTTTCATGTTGTAAACTTGCATAAAATTCATTCGTAAGGTTGCTGTCTTCTCGACCGGTCAGTTTTAAATTTCTTTCGCTAATATAACCATCGCTAAATTTGTTTTCGTTCTTTTGCTTGTAAAATTAATCTCGCGAAAAAAATGGCAGAACCAGCAAAAATTACTTCACCGAAACAGTCTAATTCGAAAACTAGTACCGAAAGTCCGAAAGTGACTCCATCGCCGTCCCCAGTACACTCGCCAACCGCAAATCACTCGCCAACCTCAAATTACTCGCCAGAAAAGAATACTTCACCGACGAAACAAGATAATTCAAATACGCCCAACGAAAGTCCGAAAGTTTCGCCATCGCCAGCTCCGGTAAATCTATCGCCTCCGAAAACATCATCACCAGCACAAACCTTACCTCGACCGATGTCGCCCATCGAAACACTGGCTTCAGTTTCGGTTCAATTGTCGGCAGAATTAGAAGAACCGTTACCGTTAACGACGATAGTCACAAAAGCGCCTCAACCAAAAGCAATCTCGAGCTTCACAGATTCTAAATCCAGTTTGCACGAATGTGGCTACGGACCGTACGTAAACTTGCATATTTCAGTTACATCATGGTACTTTATTGAAATGAGCTCGTATTCTTTTTGTAGATGGAAACCGAAAGCCTTGCAACCTTTCCACAATGCCAAATGTTTTCTCGCCTGTTTGTCTTTGTGTACGATCACTCAATCGATGATTTGCAACGGTTTCGTTCCGATCAGTTTAACGACGTTGGAAAAACGATTTTTATTGACCAGCGCCGAAACTGGCTTCCTTTCGAGTTGTTACGAATTAGCAGTCGCTTGTTTTCAATTGCCCGTCAGTCACTATGGAGAAAAAGGTAAAAGAAATCGAAATTGTTTTAAATTAGACAGTGACGTCATATGCTACGTAGGCAGGAAAACAGACAGTGACGTCACCAACATTAGTTAGCTACGTTGTTTATAGTTTCCGCAAGGAAAAGTAAGCAGCGACTACAGTTAGCTTCTTACTGTTCAAGGAATTAAACCTAAATGGCTTGGGATCGGTATTTTTATCATCGGCATCGGCTCTATTGTTACCGCCTCGCCGCATTTTCTCGTCGGACCTGTCCCATATCAAGAATCGCATTCGTCTTTGTGCACGTACGACGCCGTCAACGGAACCGATAAAACGTGCGTCGAGTTACAGAACCAAAAAGAAAGTTTCTCGTTTCTGCGCAGTTTGTTCTTCTTATTGGTTTTTGGTCAATTGATCAGCGGCCTCGGGGCGGCACCATTGAATACACTGGGCGTAACTTATCTGGACGAAAACGTATCTCAAGAATCGTCGCCCGTTTATTTGGGAATCTTCTACGGACTCAGCATATTCGGACCGGCTTCGGGATTTCTAATTGGCGGATTGTTGTTAAGGACCCACGGCGATATCGACAAAAGTAGCAATCAATCGTAAGCCGATTTTTCATTAGTCAGTCATTTTTTCGTACTCTCTTTTGTTTTACCGTGCATCCCCGTTATTTGTATTGCTGTATTTTTTTCAGTATTTCTATAAAATCCGACGATCCTTTGTGGTACGGCGCTTGGTGGATTGGATTCGTCGTTGCAGGATTGCTCGCGATTTTGTTCAGCATTCCTGTTATTTCGTTTGCGGCTCGTTTGCCAGGTACGCAAGCTAACAATTCTTGCTTGCGATGCGTTAGATCGAGGTCTTTTTATTGTACAGGAGCAAAAGCCTTACGTGAAAAAGATGTGATTCAAACGCACGGTCAGAAAACTCATCAAATGGGCAGAAATTTTCGAGATTTACCTAAAGAAACTTTAGTAAGATAAAAAACAAATTCAACGTCGTAGCCAGCAGTGTTGCCATACACTTGAATGGCTAAGGTGGTTGTTTTTAGAGAGTATTAAAAAATTATCCAAGCACTTGTATTATGATTATGAGACTCGCCGACGCACTATTATTGCAAGCATTCATTACTTTCGTACCGAAAATGCTGGAAAACTTTTTCGCATATTCGTCAAGCACTTCTTCGTTAATTGCCGGTTAACTCGATTTTGCAGCAATAACACTGTTAATCTTTGCTCGAAATCTGTGACGTTTTCAGGTTCGATAATTATACCCGGCGGTCTCTTTGGAAATATATTGGGCGGTGCCATAGTTAAACGTTACAAATTGCGATGCGGTTCTTGCATGATCATGGGTTTCGTATTTCATTTAATTTCTTTATTTTTCGTATTTGGCATATTAGTAATTTGTCCCGAATCGAGTTTCGCCGGCGTAAATCATGCTTCTACAACACAGTACGGTTTTCGAAAAGCCAATTTACTGAGTTCGTTCTTTAGAAATACTGCGTAAACATTTTTCATTTTACTTTTCAGCGATTTCATTCCTGGTAACGTTACAGGCGAATGTAACGCTCCGTGCTATTGTAGCAATTATTTTAATCCAGTCTGCTTTCGCAATCGTAATTTAAATTTTTATTCGCCATGTCACGCCGGATGCCTTTCAATCGGACCAGATTTAGAAACAGAGAATAAGAAAATAAAGGTAACACGTCTCAAAAATTTCTTCGTTTAGATCTCATTGCTAGTACCGCATTGTCTTTCTAACTAGTATTGCTATTGTAGCACTTATCAGTCGATGCTACAACACAATTTTAGATTTACTTATTCCATCAAAAATACGTTCTTTTTATTTATTAGCAATGGACAAATTGTAGTTGCGTTGAGAACTCAACCGACGTCGATTCTGAAATTGAAACTGTTGTCGTTCAAGGATACTGCTCTCTCGATTGCAATTCGGCTACGGCTCCCGCCTTTTTAATTCTTTTATCGCTTTTAATTTTGACGACATTCATGGCATCGATGCCAGTTAAACAAGTGGAACTTAGGTCCGAAAAATGCTTATCGTGCGCTGAAAGAATACTTTTAGAATTCTACATGTTTTTCAGATGTGTCGAATTTCAGCAGAGAACATTAGCGCTTAGCTTGAGTCGAATGGTAGTTTTAATTTTCGGTAAGCTTTTGAGAAAACGTATTTCGAAAATGATAATTGCAAATTCAAGTAAACTTTCAGGTGCTGTTCCGGGTCCGATTGTGCTCGGTCACGCCATAGATAAGTCTTGCGTTTTGTTTAAAATTGAATGTGGCGAAGAAAAATCATGCTTGCTTTACGATCCGTGGAGAATGGCGGTTAGCGTCGTTATTATTGGTGCTCAATTGCAACGTTTTCCTTTTGTGCACATCTTGTTACGTGGAAAACTAATTTTAGGTGCCGTTTTTAAAGTTGTGATTTGTTTCTTTCTTATGTTGGCGTGGTGTTTATATCGACCGGTGAATGAAGAAAACGACAAAGTGGTGAATGCATTCAACGATTAAAAGACGTTACACGTGCTTTTGTAGAGTTTAATTTTATAGTTTTTGTAAAACACTTTCTAATAAAATATCAATATTTTGCAAACTGTTCCGTGGAAAGTGGGCAATTTAGCATTTAAAACCTCGGCAAGCCGAAGCAAATTCACTTTCACGTTTCACAAAAACAGAATACATAGATTTCAAGGAATTTTTACGCGTCATGACTTTGACTGACTGTGGATAATTAGCCTCCATTACAATATCACTTTTCTTTTTCAGCCGGTTAGTCGCTTCATTTTATTCTTGTTTAATTTTGTTTATCGTTTTCGATTGTGAATAATTTTAAATGGACAGCAAGCAATATATAAAATGTATGACGGAATATTTTCAAAAAGACATTGAACTGCGCAAGACAAATCAAGAAAACCGTGGCAAAGGTAAGAAAATTTCTCGAAATCCGTTTCATATTTTTTAACGTTTGTTTCAAATACACTACACACCAAAATTACTGCCCCACCTCAGAAAATGCTGTGAAAACGCAGACTTTACGGTTAAATTACGACAT
>JAQGBA010000809.1:0-23602 GCA_034698125.1 Prionchulus punctatus
GAAATAAAGCGGCTGCTGAGGAAATTCAATCGGAAGCAGAGTGTAGGTTAACGATTTATAATCAAATCGCCAAATTTCCTGTATTGTATTATACTCTTTATATAAAACCAAATAACTTGAATGGCCATAGTTTGTTATCATCTTCAATTCCCTTAGATTTGCTGGCATTGGAGTATGTTCCGTTACATGTGCAATAAGCAATGACATATAATTCGTTAGCAAGTCAAAGCAATAGATACCACGTGGATTCTGAAAAAAGAACAATTAAAAACGAGAGTTAGCTATTTCAAAAATCTAATGTTTTATGTTCATTTTATTACTTTGGAGTAGAAATAAATTTTTTTATCATTGTGGGTAAAGTTGCAAGTTAAAGTTCCAGTAGGGGCTTGAGTTAACTCATGCCAACTGCCTAAATTCATATCAAACGTTTCGAAAGTATACACCGAATTATACGGGTTTTCGAAGAGAGCGAATATAGCGCTTCCGACGACACAAATGTCGCAGCAAATAATATATGGCCATAGTTGCGTCATATTGGCTGAATACGAACGCTGTAGTGAATACAGAATGCTGTATTTAAAAATGTCCCATTCCAACTAGCAATGACCAGTCTCGATATAGTTTTTAATTTTCACCAAAGATACAACCGATCTATCGCCCATGGATTTAATATAATGCAAACCATAATTTTTTCCTCGACTGAAGTCACGAACCTTGGTAAACGATTTTGATGCGAAATTGTATTTCCATAAACCGCGTTTAGTTTTCGCTTGTTCGAGATTGTCATCAATCTCTAAAATCAGTCCGTTGGTGTTGACATTCAACGTTGCTTTTCGAAAATGTCCACCCTTTAACGGTAAAAATTCTGATCCGGTAATTTTCATCAATTTAAATGTAGACATGTTGATAAATTGTAAAACGGCCAAACGCAAGCAAATTACCACGACAGTCAACTGACCGTTTTAGTACCGCAAACCAGACTCGTCAGGAATGTGAAAACGGACAATAATAAGAAAATGGGTCGTTGGTCATCTCTCTCGGACGTTCGACCCTTTTGTTCGGCCAGTGGTTTGAATTTGTGCAGTAAACATTGGAAAACTTGCACACACTTTGTTTCAATGTTAACTATTGTACGCAAATGCTCACATCTGCAGTAATTGACTTCTGCAACTACTCATCTCATTCTCAGCTCATCTCTGCAGTAATTGACTTCTGCAACTACTACAACTCTACCGCACGTTCTACGTTGGTCTTACAATTGCTGCTAGATTTACGCAACTCAGCTAGGCGCCATCAACTTCGACAACTTGTCGAAAAGTTCCTAAAACTTGTTGTGGGTAATTTGCCGCAAATCGTTTTGCAAGTCCCACAAGTTCTCCGCATTAAATATAACATGTCGTGCGCAATTGCTGAAAGTCAAAATAAATGTGAAAAAGTTGGAAAAAACATTTTCAGTAATTTGTCTCCTTATAAATCAAAATGTTGTATTAATTTAATTAAATTAAATGCTCCCGGCTTAATGTCTAAACAATTTACTTTTCTTTTCAAAATTTGATTTTATTATTATTATTAAAATCGCTGCATTTAACGAAATCGCTACATTTAACGAAATTCACACATTCTCACCATTCAACAAGGTCGACGAAATCCGCATCGAAACAGAAATAAAAATCGCTCGTAAAATACTTTTGCATGTAAAAAATATCTAAATTTGTAAAACTTTCCTTGTATATTTGTTGAACTCGATTATTTTGTTATTTTTTTGTTGTTTCGCACGCTAAAATTGTTTGGATAACGATGTTTGCAATTTCCTGCCATTGATGCATTATTTCAGCCCTGTTGTTTGTAATTACTAATTTGATGAATAAACTTGTTATGTAAGCGTTGTCCAAGAAAATCAACCACTGTACAGTTGACGCTGGCTGAAAGTTGCGGTCTTTTACGTCTATGTTGAGCGTCGGCAAATCGGATTCACATTCATGTCAGAAATTGGCTAAATTTATTGTTAAATGCGTTGCAACTTTTACTTCTCACGTTAAACTATAGTTCATTTACGTACAGGGTGTCTTCATAGTTGGTCCCCCTGTTTGATCGATTATTACTCGATAAGTACTGATCAGAATCGGCTGAAATTCAAATTGTAGCTTTCTACTGATCATGCAATTGTATCCCAGTGATCAAAATTCTAAAATTCCGATTATCCAATTTTTGCGTTGTCTTCGTCGTCTGATAAATTGATTGTGCAAATCGATCGTTTGGTGTTGTCTAATCGAAAATTGATGGCACCACCTCCTTTCGACAACAGCCCAGTTTCAAACAACGCTCGAAATCGATGTTGATTTTTTACATGGGTCTCCATTCTCAATTGATCACAAAATATTGATTTTCTTGATTTCGTAAAATTGCTTACAAATTTTGCTGTGTTGGCATTTTTCGTGTGCTGCCAGCCTAGTGTGTGTGTTGGATTTTTTTTGCCCCATTTTGCAGACTTCTCTCTTTCCACCTGTAGCAGACTTAACTTTATGACACCCTAATGCATTTCCATAGGCAAAAATTGGATAATCGGAATTTTAGAATTTTGATCACTGGGATACAATTGCATGATCAGTAGGAAGCTACAATTTGAATTTCAGCCGATTCTGATCAGTACTTATCGAGTAATAATCGATCAAACAGGGGGACAAACTATGAAGACACCCTGTATGTCTGTGCACTGTGTATAAACCGGTATTTTGGATTCAGATATGACTCAGATTGGAATCTGTTGGACACAGGTTGGACGTCTATCCTTAACAAGTTTTTTTCTGAAAAGATACATCCAGAGTGTGTCTGCCCTCTCATTACTCTAAAACCTAAGCTTTTGGAAAGCCGTGTTACACATGGAAAGAGGAAATAATAGGGAACATTCTGATATCAAAGACGGTCGAACCGCGCACACCGAAAGTCAAAGGTATCAGCACCGTTACGTCATCAGCCGCGCATACTGTCGAAGAATGGAAATGCCGAAACCGAAACGAGGACCGACATCGAACGAAATCGCTACATTCAACAAAGTCCACACATTCTCACCGTTCAACAAAGTCGACGCAGTCCGCATCGAAACAGAAGTAAAAATCGCTCGTAAAATACTTTCGCTTGTAAAAAATATATAAATTCGTTAAAATTTCGTTGTATTTTTATGTAACTCGATAAATTTGCGAGTTTTTTTGTTGTTTCGCGTGTAAAATCGGTTCGGATAACAATGTTTGTATTTCGCCGCGCATTACTGTCGTTTTTCGTCTTTCGTTTGTTAAATTAAGATGCTGTAATAATTAATGTTATAAATGCAAATCGTGTTACCATAATTGCAACCACAAGCAAGCTTCGCAAGCACATTTTGTCGATTATGGCTTGCAAATTTGTTGGATCATGCATAAATTTGTTTCTGAATTACGATAATCAGAATTTATGAATTTATAGGACGTGGTTTGGAATCAATTTGGAGAAGTCGTCTACTATTTCTTGTATAATTTCTAATTTAAATTGACACAAAAATAACTGCCCCCCCCCCTCTTTATCTCCACCCCCACGTACTCGAAATATCTTTCAAAGATGAACAATTTGTGATTTTTTGGTGGGTTAAATATTACAAAGTATTACTCCGAAACGTAAAAACGTTGATTAACGATCGTCGCCCATCGGCGTTGAACTCATCTCATTAAACTTTTCTTTGCATGAAATACTGTAATTATCATTGTTTTTGTTTCTGGATGATGTTAACTTTCGACACCTAAAAGACCAAGGTTCAAGCAGATTGTAGACCTCGGAAATGTCGAATCGTGTCAAAACTTTAATCGTGTATCACAAGGATTTCCAAGACAAACCATGATGCAGTATGCTGTCAGTTTCAAGTTCATCCACAGTAGAATAATCAGACATCTAACGTGTGGTCTATGGCACTGACTGTAAACCCGGTAGTTGAGAAATTAGTCATTTTCTTGTAATGGACAGACACAAAAACTGTTTTGTCATTATGTTTATTCGTCTTTATTCGGCACTTACCGATAACTTAAGTGAGCTGTTATTTGTTTTCGTCTGTAAAAACATTATTGAATGATTAAACTGACGTGAAAATAGTTTGATTTATGAAGTAAATTTTTGCTCAAACTTTTTTACAACTCTGTCGATCGGCGAAACCTGAATACTGTAACGGTGACATTAAGGTATCGGTGTCAAATTAAATCGTTAATCTGTCAAAATAAACGATACAATTCGTAACTGAAAAATGGCTTGCAAAAGTCGCATAATGGCCTAATCCAAGGCGTTCTCGAACTCTTTGTTAGTCTTGTCCTACTGTATTTTTTTATCGAGATAATAATTGAGAACGAATATGCGACTGGGAAACAGAACTGTTGGGACAATGGGGGGGGGGGGGGGGGGTCCCCACTTCCTCCTCCTCCTCTTTATTCGATTAAGTGAAGCACTCGTACAGGTCTAACCCTCGATAATTAATCAAACAAAACCACAATTTTCTATCCAAATAGACCTTGAAAATTATTAATTGAAATGAAAAAGATTGATGTACTAGTTGTTTATGATTTATGTACGGGTTTCAAGAATTTATAA
Organism: Prionchulus punctatus; assembly: GCA_034698125.1. NCBI lineage: Eukaryota > Metazoa > Nematoda > Enoplea > Mononchida > Mononchidae > Prionchulus > Prionchulus punctatus. The sequence goes on from JAQGBA010000809.1 coordinate 4,606, forward strand.
CGAAATTCAATTAAACAAATATTTCCTGAGATATTTGAAGATATTAATCAACAAACACGATAGTTGTGCTGTTAATTTTAATAAATTACTATTTTGTTAATTGATTTGAAATTCGATGGAATTAATTTCACACGATGTGCGTGTTTCAATATTCTTCCTTATGCTTCGACGATTTAAGCCCATTCACTGTTTCAAATTCAAAAATATTACTCTAAAAATGATTTGCATGTACAGTGGGCAACACTTTATAATTTAAAAAACGGTCCACGGTGTGTTTTTGACATCTTTAGCACGGGTAGTATGCTATTTTTAGTATAAGTGGCTCAAAATTGTGCCTTCTGTCGTACGTGCAAATCATTCTTATGGTAAATTTTTTGAGCTTGTATTGAAGCAGTCTTTGAGGCATTTTATAATATTTGAGAAATCAGCACCCAACCACGAGTGTTGACACAAAATTTTGTTTTTCAGTTTATTTTTCGCTAATGTTTTCGTCAGATAAAAAATAAGTCCCAATTGCACTGGATTTTTTGTTTTTCTGTACCCTTTGTGAATACGGAAGTGAATTTGCTTCGAAATATCGATAATCATCTGGCGACAGGCATTTATTTTTATTATTATGTTTCTTTCTTCCTCCCTTTTCCGCTTATAAAAAAGAAACAGAATCCAATAAAAGTAATATACAAAGACAGCACTAAATTTTGCTTGTTTTAATGACTCGTTTTGTGGTACAATTAATAGCACGCTTCTTTCCAATTTGGCAATGATTTATCGTCTGTCGAATGGCTTAAAACGTAGATATTTCATTATAAATCACGTAAGATCTTTGGATAGTCAGTCGTAGGGCTGATCGAAAGACTCGCGTAGCAAGCGACAGGCTCGCGCCTTCGGCGGGGATTACTGTAGTTTATCGCGACAGCCCTGAGAAGGAAACTGTTAGTTGATACTTTTTGCTCGTTCATACCAACGAAAGGTGCTCGTTGACGGTCGATATCAACTGATGTTTAGTTTTGAACGGTACGAAGATATCGAAGAAGGCCGATCGAAAACTGGCGCTCATGAAACAGTAGAGCGGGAACGTTGTTATTCCGTTCAATAGCGAAAGAGCGTCGAAAAAATCTCCTAAATTTCGGTAAACCAAATTAAAAAAATCTTTCGGGAACACGCCGGCGAGTACCGAGACAACGGCGCAGGGCAATTCGCATAGTAAAGTCAACGAAAGTATCAACGTTAAAATTAACGTCGTATGATGAGTAGTTTTAACTGGTCGCCGATGAGCCGGCGCCGATACGGTGCTCGGCCGATCGCCTTCCGAGCAACGGGCGCCGCCTTTCGAGCCCTGAACGAGCGTCGTCGCCGCCGAAGATGTGACGACGGCGGCGTTGGAGCGAGTCAATTGCATGCGTTTCTTCGAACGATTTACCATTAAAAATATTATCCAAACGAGGCAATAGGCTAAGAAACAACAGGGCATCAATTTGAACGTCAAGCCGCTGATCCAAAAATTGAATTTCGTTAGAAAACAATCGTAAAACGACGCGTAGTCGTACGGCTCTATGACGAAATAGCGGGTACCGTTCGGACAGTAGGCGCCCAATTGATCGTCAGGCACGCGGCGTCCGACGATGTCGTAATTGATGAACATAGGCACGCAAAATATGAATATCAGTACGAAACATACGAATATAATTTTGCATACGACTCGATTCGTAACGCCGCCGACTTTGGCCGACGACAGCAAGTGGCGCCTGTAACCGGCGAGTACGACCGCTAACCAAAGGCTACAAGCCTTGCTGAAAACGCACAAGTTGGCGTGAAAGAGCGTAAACGTAGTCCAGCCGAACGCAAATTCGTCCGCGTCGCACAGAAACGAGATAAAACGAGAATGTATCAAATAAATCAAATAGGATATCATCAGAGCGAAATCGCAGCCGGCGATCAGTATCAAAATAGTATTGGCTACGGATTTCATTTGCGGCCGACTCAACACGACCATCGTCGATCCGTTGGCTGCGATGCCGATCACGCACAATATCGTACACAGATACTTGTGAATCGGATGAAATATTTTGTTAAATCGGTCGAAATCGGCGTACTCAGTCGACATAAAATCGACTCGTCCGTCGTTCGCCGTTGTATTGCCGGCTAACAAATCAACCTCCATCGCTGTTTGATCGCAAAACGCCATTGATGCCGCCAAAGATTTTTCGCTAAGAGTCGATTTTCGCAAAAATTGATTGATGTGCAATTAAAAGAACGGCGCCGAACCTGAAAAACCTGGTGAAGCAATTTTTTTATTTCCATTCTTCGCTATTGTTCAAAATGAAAAGTAAAAATTAAGCCGGCAGATGTCGATCGGCAAAAAAATCGCTTTAAGACTTATTAGCGCGATTAAACTGGTTAAAAGTCGCTTAATGACACTTTTTCTTACTGGCCGATATTCTAGCGGGGCGCTTGCTCGGAAGAAATTAACCCTGGGAAACCAAAACACCGTGAAGAAAAAAAAACGAGAAAAGAGAAGACTATATTTCCTTGCGCCTAATTGCCGATTGCAAACGGACCATTGATTTCGCGATTCTATTTGTGAACGCTAAAAAGCAAATTTCCAGCCATCTAAGCGTCTCGCGGAATGATATATTGGGTTTTAATGAATTGCATACGGTCGAATCCTTTACTCGGGAAGCGGCTCGGAAGAGACTAAAAAAATTAGATCACGAATAAAAAAAAAAAGAGGAGGCTTTATATAATGCGGTAGAATTGCTGTTTAATTAGATGGCTCGCTTGAATTATGATAATTCGTGAAACATCTGCACAGCTTACGTAACGACCAAACAAATTTGAGCACCGCTCAAACTGTTATGTCGACAATTTCCCGAATCACCAGACTCCTACATACAAAATTCAACTTCAAGCCATCTGTCACTAAGACGGACATATACAATCAACACATTGACTTTTCGTCTTGGTTGGGGGGAGCGGGTGTTGATATTGATCTCTCATCGCAAGTCACACATTTTGGCTGGTTAACGAGCAACTGGTAAAGATTTTTTGTTTTTTACGTAATTTCCCAGCAAAAATCGAAAAATATTTGTCTTTGCTAATGGGATATCTTGCTTAAGCTAATTTAAGTTGGCAGCTAAGATATCGAATAATTTTACAAATAGTCAGTTCCGTAATTTTTCCTGTAATTTTCTAGGAACAAGATACACATGTTTTTCTCCGAAATTAATGAGCAGCAACTTGATACGTCATATTATAATAAATTGTAAATCTCTAAAGAAATCCGAGCTGATTATTCAATTATTTGAAAATGCGAAAAAATGAAGATACAAAAAATGATAATTCATTCAGGCTCGAAGGTGCCACGAGGGCTTGAATGGGAGTAAATGAATTACATGAATCTAAGTCAAGAAAATCAAGAAAAACTATATTCAGATTGACATTATGAAATGCAAACCGGGAAGTTCGCAGTAATCGATCAAACGGCTGCGTATAAAGCAAAATCATTGCTCGATATCAGCGAAATAAGAGCGATATATTTATTCAAAAACAAATAATCTGTCTAGACAATTGGCATTTGTAGAAGGATTACTTTATTTCACAGTTTACTCTTTGTCATCAACTTAGCCAACTGTAATATACTTGGAAATATTTATTTAGCACTCACTTCGACAGCGATTGCTAAGTCCGATATTAATGAAACATCCGCACAAAAAGCTGTTTGAAAAACAAGAAACTGATTGGAAAAACTGTTTCCTAGCTAGATCTACTTTTTCCTCATCAAATATTTGCCTCAAATAAAAAAAGTTCGCAATCCCTTACTCTGTGATAACGAACCATTTCGTAAATCTGTCGTCGGAGGAGGGCGGCCATTAAAATGTAAAATGAATTTCACGCATTTCATTGACTTTCACGAGAAAAAAATTGATGAGAGTCCATAAAGTGTAGTTTTTTCTTCAAAAACAAGCGGAAAAACAAAACAAAAAGCAGAAACTTAATTTTAAACGATGTCGTCGCTCGACGAACCGTTTCATTCTCGAAAAACGAACATCAACTAAAACAATTTCGAAAACTGTACGGACGCACACGTTCGGTGGTAAGGAAGACAAAATCGCCTCGTGGGAATTGTGAAAATAAATTTTTCCGCTCCTTTTTTCTAGCCTTTTTTCCACACATATTTTGTTGTTTTTTTCTTATATATCAGGCACGAAACGGAAATTTAACACTTGAGAACGTTCGTCCAATTACTTTTCTATAGTCACAGTCGGAAATTGGACAGATGGAAAATGTGACTTGGTCAATGAATTTTTAATTAACCATATCCCGGCCTATTTTAAAAGCGAGATCGTCAAGGCGGATTTGCCATTCACCAAAAAACGACGCTGTAAGATGATTGATTTGCAAATTTGGTGGATTCAGAATGAAATAATATGAGTGTTTTTCGAGTCGATTTATGAATTATGAATGAATTCCACTTCCTCTCGACAGCCGACGAAAAAAGATGATTGTGATCTTCAAACCCCTCCAAACGCTAAAAGTGCAAGAAAAGTGCTTGTGCAAGCAATTTATCGTACTGTCTATTGAAGAATCTGCATCAGAATTAGCTGCATTATAATTATAGGGTTTAAATGAACAAAAAAAGCAAATAATTTGTATTTGACAATGGATAGAGAGTCCTTACTTACGGTCGCAGATGAGCGACTTTATTGCTAATTTGTCATCGGGAGTTTTTTTCTGAAGTTCTCCGATGGCACTAAAAATGTTCAATAACAGTTTCGATTCACTGCCCGAAAACGTCGACTTTCATCGTGGCGCCGACATTTTAAAACTAATTACAATTCTTTATCAAAGGTTTTTTTGAGAAAGATCGACGTGCCAATTCAATAGAACGTTAATTTCTATCCAAGTACCTTTAATGGATAATGCCGATTTCAATTTGAAGTGGGTCTTTTATGTTTCGAGTTTTTATAGGTTTCGACAAAAATTTTCATCTGTCCGACGAAAAAAACAAACTCAGCTGAGAAACTATTTGATATTTTCCTGCTAATAATGAGCGTGGACTTGTAATTTGACAGACTCGGTTAGTAATGAATATCGGATTAAGCGAACGACACCGCGCAAATCAAGTGGGAGTATTTTTATAAACTTTCGATGAGGGAAAATGAGGGAAATAAACGACGTTCTCAATTTCCTGCACAAAAATGATGTTCAATTGCTTCCTATCGAGCAAAAATAGATTACTTGCTTTGTATTATCCAGCAAGTCGATTTCATGAAAATTTAACAAAATCAGCTGATTCAAAGTCGGATTTTTGGAAAGAAGCAGAATACTTTGATGCTGCAGCTGTTGATTTTCTTGATTTTATCTTGATGAATGACGAAGTTGTAAAATCGTTTATAGCCTAAATTCAATTAACTTTTTTGTTATTGTTTTTTCATAATTTTGACAGCAATATATTGAGAGAATTTTGTAAACTCGAAAACAACTTCGGGAAATTAATATCAGTAAACTTTGCGACCTTCTTTTATCTCTTTATGAACAAATAGTATTTCTATTTGTTTTTGAATTTTCTGACTACAAAGGATATTTCATTCAATTTTGTTATAAATATGTTTTTCATTTATGTTTGTCACTTGGATAAACATTATTATTCTTTTTAGAACAATAATTATTCAATGAAATTGCTTGAAAATACAGAGTTGTAACTTTGAGCATTTGCAACATTCCAGTGAACACTCGATTTCTGTTGTTGGCAGTTCGGATCTCCATGAAGCGTAAAAAGGCTGCAAAACAGAATACAAAAAGTCTTATACACCACAAGCTGGGATGCTAAAATTGAAAAGTCAATGCAAATCGGTTGTATCGGTTAATCAAATCAATGCAGCAGAGCACTACAGTTGTAAGAACTAATCACTAGCTATGAAGCAATCCTTCGAAATTAAAATCAATAATTGTGATGAATCCATTTCGGGTTTCGCTTTCTAAAACTAAAGTCATTATTTGATTTCGAAATTCTCAATGCTGTATCTGTTACTCAGATATGTCGCTGGAACCCAAACAATCGTTGATACTGGAAACTTTATTAAAGCGAGCTAGCTGGACTGGAAAAAAATTTCTGTCATATTTTTCAAAATACTGTACGTCGTTAAAATTCAAACAATATAAGTCAGCTTCGCTGCAGCTGATTGATTGGAACTAGCAAATCAATCGATGTTCCAATAATTGTCGAAATTACAGACTGACTAATGTGTCGCTTTCATAATAAGTCAAGTAAGTCGTTTTCGTCGACAACGAGCTAACGGAAGAATTCGAAGACTTTCTCTTTTGCTGACCATTCAGCTTCGCGCTGTTAATAACAGCATCGATTCTCGATTTGGAATCGTTTCGACATCTCGTTTCGTTTCGAGATTTCACTAGAGCTCCGTTCATCGTTTGCAAGTGCTGCAAGACTTTGTTTTTGATGTTCTTTCTCGTTTCTCTGGCAATTAGCATATCGCGTTTTTCGCGTTCGCGAAATTTCGTCAATACCAACATGTCGCCGCCGAGTTCGTTCTCGCATGGTTCACGTCTTGCGATGAATTGGATCATGAAACCGGCGGTGGCCATGGAATACAAAAACAGCATGACGCAAATGTAGACGATTGCTTCCATTTGATACTCGGCGCTTGTCTTGTCGATGATTCGTAAATGAGGAAACCTCTGGGTTAAATTAAGTCCAAGTGCAGCGCTGTTACAAGTTTGCATCGCGAAATCAAAAAATATTATAAGACAACTTGAGGGAATCGCGTAATTTGCGCATCAAGCAAGAAAATTGGGCGAGGAGAAAGGTTTCGAGGAAAAATCCTCAATTGATAAATCGTGCGTACTTATCTATCGTGTCAACTATGGAAATGTCATGTGGGAACAAGAAGACAATTAATCAGCCTTCGGCGTACGATTAATGTGATTTAGTACCAACGGAACGTGAAATGCTAAATTGTTACGAAATAAACGTTCCAGTGCTACGATTAAACAAAATTTGCTTGTAAAAGTAATAAATTTGCAAAGATAAAATAGCTGCTTTCCTACGTGCTAATTTATTTTTGTGGCTCAAATTTGTTTGTGGCTCTAATTTGTTTCTATGTTTTTTGTAACACAAAAAGTTGTTCGTTTTTCATCGAGAAAAAGCAAAAATATGGTTTAAAAAAACTGAAAAAACTGCAATAACGAAGAAGTAAAAGTTGAACCGACCGTCCGCGACGGCTGCCAATAATAAAAATGACAAAAATGATATAAAGTGTAAACTGTTGTGCACTACTTTCGCTTCGAGACAAAGTTTCCATGCTAGCCGGGACTAAACGGCGGCAAGGCAGATTTGCTGCGTAAAATACGGTTTTCCGAGCAAAAATTGAAAACTTATAAAATATACGTAAATTTCGATGTAAAAATGGACGATTCGTCCGATTCGATCAAAATGTCGATCGTTCGAACGAAAAAACGTAAACACGAATTGAAACCGGTGAAAATCGAAAACTCGACCGTTGCGGAAAGTTCCGAACCCGAAAAAAAACTACCCGATTCCGTCGGATCCGCGTCCGATTCGACTTTACCGCCGAACTGGATCAAATGTCGATCGACCCGGATGAATCGAGATTATTATTTCAATACGGTGACTCGGGAAACGATATGGGAACATCCGAATTCATATTTGGTTCGTGGTTTTGAATTTTTTTATGTAAAGTTTTGAATTCACTGTCGTAAAAGACAAATTTTTTGTTGATTTTCAGGCTAAAAAGATGCTTTTACGCATCGAAAACGATTACGCGCACGTTTCGCCACTGAAACGCGATAAAATTCGTCACGAGCAACGTCGAAACGGGCGAAAATCGGACGACGCACCGATGGGCCGCTGCGATGCGACGAACGACACGAATTTCATTAGTTTCGATCCGGAAATCGTCAAAAACGAAAACGACGCTGCAACCCGATCGGGATTGTTGTCCGTACGTTGATTTTCGTTAGATTTAGAATTTTGCTGGTTCTGTTAGAGCCAGTACTTAGTTTGAGGCTTCTACGGTGGAATCTTTGTCGAATGACGAATGCGAATTGATATTTAAAGGATTGTTTTTGCAGGTTTCGATGGAATCCGTTACCGACGAAGAATGCCAAATCGTCGACGACGAACCGATGGAAGTCGACGTCGTCGTTAAATTCCGATCAAATTTGAGCGAACCGCTATCGGGCAGGGTGAGAAATTTGTTTTTCGACGGACGTTTAGGATACAAATTGGTTTCATTGAATTTGTCTCGGTGAGACAAATTGAACGGTATCATTTTCGCCCTTTTTGTTTTCTAATTACTTCTCTGCTCAGAGTCTACTTTTGTTTGTTACCCTTTGTCAGACAGCCATTTTTTGTTCTCTAGGTTTCTTTCGTCGAAGATTCGTCCGTTTCGTGGGACGTCGTCGACGAGGCAAACGTCGGCGTCTTTTTGATCGTTGATACGAACGTTTTCATATCAAATTTGAGTTTCATTAAATCGTTGAAAGAGCTCAAATATTTTGGATGTATGGAAACTTTGTTTTTCTTCTCCGTTATAGCAAATTTCTCAACGATTTATTTGTTTTCGTTAGCCAAACCGGCCGTCGTCGTCGTGCCTTACGTTGTCTTGCAAGAATTGGACTTGTTGAAAGAATCCGAACGTCGATCGAACAACGATGCTCGGTGTAATAAAGTAAAAGTCTGATATTTTGTTTTGTATGAAATTGGCCAGTGATAAACGATTAACTAATCGGTTAACAACTACAGTCTATAGTCAACTATAGTCAGTTATTATATGTAGTCCATTTTTGTTGAATTAGAAATGTCTTCATTGCTTCGTTTTGTAAGGCAGAATTGGTCAGATGTACAAGGGACGCCATTAATTTTATTTATAATGAGCTGGCCAGCAAGTCCGTTCATATTTTGCTTCAACCGTCGGCGGTCGACGCCGATAGATTCGGCAATTTCGACGTTAAACGAAACGACGATCGAGTTTTGAAATGTTACGCTCAATTAAACAAAAAAAGTGGCTGTCTACGCAGGTTATCGTGTTCGCGAAATAATGAGTCTAATTTTTTTGTGTTTGCTTTTAGTGAAGGACGTCGATTCGGATTCAGTTGTTATGATGTGCACAAACGATAAAAATTTATTAATTAAAGCGTTCGCTAACGAATTCATCGCCGGTAGTGCGTCGGTAATTGTGTATTGAAATTTTGCTCGATTTGTTTAATGTTCAGCGCCATGTTTTGCAGCAATTGAAAGTTTTATTGCCCGATATTGCTGTTAATCCGGATAAATACGCGTCGACGTCTAAACGTCAGAGTCGACCCGAAATTTCGACCAGCGATATTAACGGAGTAAATATTTGTAATCATAAATCTTTTTAACTGGTTTTAACCAATTACTTATGATTCTAGAATTTGCCCGATTTGTCTACGGCCAGCGGACTATTTGAGTACAGCCGCCAGGTTTTGTCGACCATCGTCGAAGATGAATTTCGGAAAATATACAAAGATCATGCTGATCGAATTTTTATCGTTAAACCGCCGTGGGTTTCGTTGAAAATCGTCGTCGAAGTTGTTTTAAAGTTAGTTTCATTTTGCGACATCGATATCGCTAAATTCTCGTCACTTTTCGCCAGTCTACAACGCTTTTCAGGCACTGGACGGCCGTATACAGGTACGTTTGGACGGACGATGTAGCGAACAAATACGTGGATCAATTTCAAGCTTTGTACAAAATTTTAGTCGCCAAGACACGTAAGCTGTCTGTACGTCGTTCGATTGATGTCGCAACGAGAAATTTGTTTTTAGCAAAGCCGTCGGACGACGCCGATGCCTTGAAATTGGTTGTGAAAATTGTTGACCAATTCTCGCAGAGAATCACTTGCCCGAATATCGTCGCGGTCAGTCGCTTATGCGGCGCTGTCCAAAAATTTATCGCCGCTCAGGAAAAACCGGCGCCGGCCGACGTTACGCCACGACCAAGGAAACGATCGCCTCCCGGCGGCGCCGTCGAACCGACATTACTGCCGCCGAAAGTAACTTTGGAAAATGCTTGCGATCGGGTTTGGCGTTATATTGAACAATCAAAGTAAGTTAACCAGTGGGAAAATTTATTTTTGAAGTTTTGTTTTGAGACAAAAAACGGAACACGAAAATTGTCCCAAGTTTCGCTTTTGCTGTTTAGAAATTCGTGCTGCCAATCTTTGATTCTATCGATTCAAACCGACGACGAGCAACATTCGATTGCCGAGAATAATTTACGCGTGCTCACAAATGCCGTCGAAACGTTGATAAACGCGATGGATTCGGTCGTAAATTTTGTTTCGGAGGGTTCGAATGAGTTTCGTTTCGCAGTTCAACAATTTTGCTTTTATTTGAACACTTTCGTTGAAACTTTATCAGGAGAAAGAGATCAAGTAGGTAAAAAAGCGCGTCTTCTTAGCCAACGATCTATGCAACTATAGTCATCATCCAACTCTGTTTAAGGGCGTCTTTAGTTACGAAGCAAGTATAGTCGCTATGTAACTATGGACCATTTCAAATGTAGCCACCAAGTACTCAAAACGCAAGATTTATTTTTTTCTCTAGACTAATCAACCTCTGGATGCCGACGTTTTCGAATCGTTTATCAGCAAGGAAGACAATCGGTCAGGCAACATAACGCCCTTGCTTTGACGAGTTTTTTGCTTTTTTGCGATGCTTATAATTGTTTCTTAGGACAATTTTTATTAGAGCCGGTGGTCATTTGGTAAGCGTCGTGAACGAAATGAAATCAACATTGGAATCGTTCGGTGCTGCGAAAATTGTCGCGATTTCATAACTTTTCAGTTTTTGCAATTTTCTCGTTGTTATTTTGTTGTTATTTTTTGTATTATTCTGTTCAGTTCGTTGCAAAGAAATAAAAGTTTTATGAGTTAATTTGCATGTCTCAGCAAACAAGTGTGCTAAATAAATTCACTGGCCCGGTGAAGCAAATTGCTGTCATCTTTTTTTGAGAACAGGTTAAAGGCTTAATTTATTGTCATGGGAAGTAAAGATTCGAGGAAATCATACCTTGCTGTAAGCGGTCTTAACAAATTGGCTAGTATGTTAAATCTGTCTGATAGGTTATCCGACTTGATTAGCAAAACTGCGCTTGCAAACATTGCTTGAAAGAAATCGAAAGTGGTAATTCGTCACAAAGCCTAAGTTCTACACTAACAAAAAAAGTCACAAGTTTAATAATTTATAAATTTTTTATACGGGCTATTCTTTGTTTAAAAATAATTTGTATGCTTTGTTCATTGTAAAATATCATTCGCTAGTAACAACTAGACAATTGACTGATTTTGATTTTGAAGCAATAAAACGTATTGGCTAACTAATTGTTGCACAGCGGACAGACATTAAAACACATAATAACGCTATCAGAATGCTTTATGGTTGATGGTACTTTTTCTAGCTAATTTTGAATGACGTCACGGACTGCAAATTTATTCATTACAACTCTTCTTTAATCATATAGGTCATAGAATGTTTAAAGAAGTCCAACCAACAAGCCAAATTTTATTGACGCAACAAGTCATTGTACAATGTACATAGTAAACTTAACAATTACATAAAATTGAAACATTTCGATTTGGCTTCGAGATAGTTATCTGAAAAAAGAAAAAAGTCAAGATTGAAAAAAGGCAAAAATCTGTCCGACCACATATAGACTACGTCATAAATGGAACTTAAAAACGAGTATTCTGCAGGTAGATTTATCTCGCACAAGTTAAAAACCCCTCGACCGCCATTATAGAAATTACGATCAAGTCTACTGTTGTGCTTGTAGCTAGCTAGGCAGCTAGAAAAGCAAATAATCTGACTGTCTACGTACTTTTCTGAGGATGGACGTAGGCTGGCTGAACTGTACTCTCCACAAATGCCACATGCCGCAATCTAAAACAAGCAAACACTTATGAGTAAAGGATCCAAATAACTAAAAATGTTTTCAACAACTACAAATTTCAGTTGGTTGATCCAGTGTTTTAACAATCATGGAAATTTTGAAACAAATTATCTCATCATCTAAGGCAGTTCTGGGGGTTTTAAAATATAATAAATGCGTGCATACCTTCATTCAAATAAGGAAAAAGTCAAAACACGAGGGCTGCATGATTGTTTATCTAAAAAAACAAATAAAAAGATAAAATAACATCACATTAAGCAAAAATGACAATTAAATTTGATTAATTCAGGACATTAAAATAGAATCATGACACTTTCATAGCGCTGTGAGAATGTGACTTATCATCATAGAAATTAATAAAACAATTGAAAAATTAAAAAAATTATTACTTTTCATCATACGTTGGGTTTCGTGATATTTGCACGTTCGACAAGCATCTAAAAACAGGCGAGATTTATGTAAACATATGCAAAAATTAGAATTAAAACAAATGTGATTCAAGTTACACGTCAATCAGATCAAAGTCAGTAGATTTAAAATCAATGAAATCATTCTGCTAGGTATGGCATTCTACTAAGTCATCATGAGAAACAAAAATATGAGAAAAAAGTAACAATAAATAAGTGAATTGTGGGGACATACTTGATAATAGACAGCAATTTTCTTGTCTTTCGCGACATGGAACGTTAAATAAATTCGAATCGCATCTAAAACAACGGTTCTTATGTAGCAGATTGTAAAAGCAAAACAAATTTTAAAAAATCAAGTGTCAAGAATAAATCAGTCTTTAGTCAGTAGATTTAAAATCAAAGAAATCATTCTGCTAGGTATGGCTTTCTACTTAGTCATCATAAAAACGCCTAAAAATTAATTATGTGAAACAAAAATTAACATGTTTACCTTTAGGCCGCACGAGATTTCATGGTTTTTTCGTCGTGTCAACCGTTTTCAACGTACGGGAAATCGAAACTAGAATAAAGAGGCAAGACGTTAAAAATTGTAATTAACAAAAATAAATATTCGAAGTAAATTTGTTCTCAGTGCGAAGCTACCAAGCATTCTATTCAAGCATGAAATTTATTGAATAATTTGCCTTTATCATCAGAAAAAAAATGTTTAAAACAAATTTACGACCGTTAAAAGTCGTTAAATATTCTTACCAAAAATTGATTCTTTCTTCTCCGATGGCGCCATTTCGGTTTCTTTGTCGAAAATTAGGAACTGCATCTTCTCAAAAACCACGTTTCAACTTTAGACACACTTTCGCAAAGGCCGCAACACGAAAATGGATTCCAAAAGTTAAAAGGCGATACAAATAAAAAAAACATTCCGAATTCGGGGAGCATCTCAACAAAAAAATTATTCGAAGCGATTTCGGTACTTGAATAGTCTTTTTAAAATTAGCGGTAAATTTCGATTTGAATTACGTTTCAGAGAAAAGGGGATTTGACAAAAAAATTTAATTTTGTATTTATTATTAAAAAGATTCAAACTATTGAGACAATTTAAATTAAAAAACCAAACAAAATGAAACATCGAAAAACAACAAATCCATCAAAAAAAATGTTTTAACGTTTTTTCTTTTTATGTTTCGACGACGGCGACGTGCTGCGACGGGGCGACGCCGATTTTTTGCTTCGTTTTGATTTTTTCGACGACGACGACGAAGTCGGCGTTCGAGATCGTTTTCTTGTTTTAGAATTTTTGTCGCGGTCCGATTTCGCATTCGACGACGAAGAGCCGACGTCTTTCGATTTTCGACCGTCATTGTCGTGTTTGTGCGACGATTTTCCGTCGTCCTTTTTATGCGTCGATTTCGATTCATCTTTCTTCGACGTCGTTCCCTGTATCTACGAAACAAAAAATTAAAATCCTTCGATTCAAGTTTTCGACCGATAAATTGCATTAGCGGTTACTTTTTGAAGTAGCTTTTCACGATAACGGTCGATTTCTTCTTGTAAATCGACGCCCGACGAATGTCTTTTAGCTCCCGATTCGAGTTCGTCTTGGAATTTCATAACTTTAACCTAAAACAAAAAACAACTACAGTTTATGTAAGCCATAGTCGAATAGCAACTATAGTCTTGCAGATTCTAAAATCGCTGAAGAACTAAAGTCTGTCGTAAACTATAGTCGTTCAGCAACTATAGTTGCATAGGAACTACAGTATCGTATCAACTATGCTCGTACTTCGATTTCTCGTAATTGCCGCCGTTTGTCTTCGCTCATCAATTCAACGTCGTTCGGGAATGACGACGCTCGTCCGAACGACGTTGCCGCTAAACCTTCGCCGTCGTCCATCGGGCTAAAAATTAAAAAGTGTCAATAATACAGAAAAAAACTACTGATAACCTCTTACATTCCATCGATGTCGTCGTCGAAAAATATCTTTTCATCCTTTCTAGATTCAATTTTTTCCCACTTGCTAGACGAGACGGCTAAAAAAATAACTAGCTACAACGTCTACCGTGCAAAAGGAGAATCTAAACTAACCTTGTTGCTCATCCGGATCTATTTCCTCCCATTTCGATTTGACAAACATCGGCTTGTCGTTCGACGATGATTCGTCAATGCGACGAATTTTTCTGGATCTATTTCCCGAACCAGCGTCACTATCGTCGTCGTCGTCCACTGAAAGAAACGAAAAAATGTTCTTAATGAGGATTCCCGAGTTAAACGTGCTGTAATAAAGTCTATAGTTGCTGAACAACTATAATCGCAATGGAACTATAGCACTATATAATATAGTTGGCTTACGCGGCACGCCGTCCAATTCGTAATCGACTAAACGTTTCCCTGCTTTCGATGACGCCGTTGGTTTTTTCTGCGATTGCATCGGCGAACCGTCGACGTCCATTTCGGAATCAGATTCCCATTTTGATTTCTTCACCGTCGTGGGCTGAACGGCTTGAACTTCTTCCACTTTTGTGACGAATTTGTCCGACTAAACAAGAAAAGAAAACAAAAAATGACAAAAAAGTGAAACAAAATGTGCCGAAAATGATTTCGTACATCGCCGGTTAGGCCTAAGAAGATATTTTGCAAACGAATCAAAAAATCCGTCGCGTAAATAACGCTTTCTTCCCACGACCGAAAACAGGACATAATCCGCTGCTTGAATTGCTCGGCTTTCAAACGAGCGTCAATTTTTTCGTAAACGTTGTGAATGTGGCTGAAAATTTCCTCCAAACGTTTACCGATGCTGAAAAAACAAAAAAATTGACTAGCCAAATCGAAAATGGGGCTCAAAACCGAAACGAAAAAAACCTCTCACTGTTTTCGAAAGTAACTGACGTTCAACACTTTCGCCGTACAGTTAGCCAAAATATCAGAAAATAAATATAATTTAGCAATCTGAATAAAATAAAAACAAACAAATATTGTGACAAGCCGTCAGCGAAATTTTGCTTACTTTTTTCGGAATTGTGGTATCGACGGCCCAAATCGACTCGCAAATCAAATCCACAAGTTCTTCTGCTGCTTCGGCATGTTCGACGCAATAGATCATCATCTCTGATATTTTTTCACGTTCCGGTGTTAGATTCTTCAACATAGTTTCAACTTTCGCTCGCTGTCTGCGAATCAAAAAATGCCTCTATAAATGGCGAAAAGCAATTAAAAATGATTTCAAAGGCGAACTTTTCGGTCAATTGTCCACGTTTTCCGGCAGGTAGAACGGGCGGCGGCGGCGGCATAAGGTTGGGGGGCGGCATCGACGGTTTGGACTCGAGCGGTAACATTTCGAAAGACTTAGCCGCATTTTTTTCGATCGCCAGCGGCTCGTCGTCGTCGCTTTTCGGTTCCGTCTCGTGATCCTCGTACAATTCCAGCGGCAATCCTCGATGGTAGAAATTCATCGTCGGCGGCCGCCATATGCTGCCATTTTCGAACAATCGAAATTCGCTCATGCTCCACTTGGTCGGACTGTCGCCCTTTTTTAACATCGAAAAAGTCATAAAACGAGGAGAAAACACGCAAAATATTGCACTGGCTACTTGCAAAATGGACATCAATTTCCATCGATAATAAACGTGCGCCGGCGATTGATTATCGAATAAAAATCTGAAATCAATACTGTAGTTCATAATTTCACACACGTACGCTTATTACTAGAGTTCAAATGCAACTATAGTTAGCGTGTAACTAAAGTTCTTATCGAACTATAGTTGTCAAGAGACTATATTTCATGCGCGTCTATAGTTCCATACCTGTACAACGGATTGTTCATTTCACGATTCATAATCATAGCTTCGAACATCGGCCCTTCGCGTACGACGAACTCGACCACTCGATGAATCGCGCATAGAAGCGCCCTGGAAAAAAATCATCATCATCCTGTTTGACAAATAAAAGACTAGAAAATCGGGAACTGTTTTCGTTTCTTATCATTTTGAATCTTGAATAAGTAAAAAAAAAACAATTATAGATTCGGATTCGAAAAAGTTAACTACATCAAAAAATTATTTCATTCATACTAACCATTAATTAAGTGAAAATCGTATATGAAAATCCAGTTTTCATTTGTCGCCGAATAAGGAAGGATTTTTGGTCACTTTTTTGTTTAAAAAACGTTCTATTATTTGCTCATAAATTTGCCTAGTGGGGTAAATTGTCAATTCTTCTCCTTTCGGGCGATTGAAAGTTAAGAAAAAAACAAAATTCTCGTCGTCCATCGTACCTTTCCGTTGGTATAACAACTTTGACCACTGCATTCCTGATCATCTGATAAAATACAAGATAAGGAAATATGATTGGCAAAGAAACAATTGCGCTGTGGTCGAAACATAAATGAACACCGTAAAGCGACGCGGTAAGCAAATAACGAGTTACGAAACGAAATAGTTCGACACTCAAGTTAGGTTACTGTACCTTTTCCCAGGCCTCCCGATGTTCAGGCTCGGTCGGCGGAGGAGCGCCCGGGGGTGGAAACGACGGTAGTTTGTACGCTTCGCGATCTTCTTTTCGGAATTGAGCGTTGAACGGTAAGCCCGACTGAGGAGGTGGCAATGTCATTTCGAGCATTTTCGGCGGAACGTAAATCGGATGAGCAGGTATCGGAACGCTTTTGCCCCAGCTAAGTTTCATTTCGTAGTTCATAACGTGCTTGCCTAAACAAATTAAATGCCGCATTGATAGATAAATAACAGTTCAAGGAATCATTTCCATGAATCACTGATCAACTATAGTGATGTTCACTGAACAACTATAAACATCGTACAACTATAGTTCGCAACAAACCTTTTAAAGCAGCCACGGCTCGATCTGCATCTTTCCTCGTCATGAACGCTATGAATCCCGTATGGTACCCTCTTGACCTTTCGTCGTCCGATCTTGGCCACATAATTTTAACGGAAGCCAAAGGTCCGAAATGACCGAAAGTTTTACATAATTCATCTTCGGACATCTGTTACCACAAAAAAACTCCGTTAGATTAGTCGGAAAACAAATAATGTACTGTTTTAACTAACTTTCGGGTTTAAATTCGAAAGAAACAAATTTGTCGTCGTCGGATCGGTGTCGAAAGTGCCCAAATATGGATTGTCGAGCGACGGCGCGATTCTGTCCAACGGTTCCTTGTCCATTCCTAGATGCTCTTGTAATTGTTGGCGCAATTTTCGACGTTCGGCCCTTTCCTCTTGCGTCCTTAAATTGAAACATAAAACTAAACTAAAAATTTCTTTTTTATTCTTTCAAAATTTTGTTACCTTCGAAGTTCTTCCTTAAAAGCTTCTAAATTCGATGTTCTTTTGTTGTCTTCCTTCTTTTTGCCCTGAACACAATGAAAAAATCAAATTTTACGTCCGGACAATCTTTAAAAACGAACATTTTTTTAAGACTTACTAATTTTTGCGGACGATTTTTCAACGCTTCTTCCATGATTTTCTTCGCTTTTTCTTCGGCCGTGCGTCGAGCGACATTCGCCGGCGACTCGGGCGGAGGTCGGAATAACGTTGGACTCGGTTTATACAAACGCGGACGGGCATGGTGACCTAAAATCACATATCAAAACAAAATTCTTTTTTTTTAAATTGGGTAACGACCAAAATGACGAACCGGAAGTTTCGTCAGCGTTCACAACTTCTCCGCGAATGAACGTTTTACTGATTTTCGCCGACGGTTCTTCGAACGTCGCAACGAATTCGTCGTAAACTTCTTTCGCTAATTTTTCATCTTCCTAAAAAAATTCAGAAAACCGAAACGTGACCCCCAAAGAAAGAAAAAAAACGACGAAAAATAGCAAATTACTTTTCTTTTCATCTCTTCGCGTTTATGTAAGGGCAATTTAGATTTGTCCAATTTAAAATTCATCATTTTTCCAATTTTCTTTTTATGATTTCATTTTTTTACGCACTTCTGTTAAAATTGAACAATATTTCTGAGCGAAAATTTCAATTTTGGTCCAAAATAAATCACAATATTTATATTCAGATTCTGCGTTGAATCGAACGTTAGAGCCTAAAATAAGCCTAAGCCCATGTTCAAGCCGAAGGGAAACGCCTTTTTAAAACTAAAAAATGTCCTTCCAACTTTTTTTACTTTTATTTTGCCTTGAGGATAACGTATAAAGGTTTAATCGGATAATTACTGCCTTTTTCACTGTAAATTAAAAAAAAAGGCAATAATTAAAGTCAAAAAGTGAATTTTTTAACTATTGCGCAGGACATTTTTGCTTGCGTGCATATAAAAAACATAATTAGTCTTCCATAACATTGTTCCAGAACCTTCTAAAAAGCAAAAAGACGCCACTTTTGTTGTTTTTTTCTGGACATTTCTACCGTTTTCGCGAAACAGCGACAATTTATATATGTATTGATTGACTGGACGCTTCGAGAAACTTCGCGTGCTGCTGCGCGTTATATCGAGAACATTCGCGAATGTTCCAGTCGAGACCCAAAAACGTATATAAACGCGGCGATTCGAAAACCTTTCATCTTACTCTGAATTTGAAACGAGTGTTGTAACTTAGAGATTATTCTGAATTCTCATTTTCTCATTCTGTATTTTGATATTTTATTATATAACGATGCCTGCTAGAACTCCAGC
>JAQGBA010000810.1:0-23602 GCA_034698125.1 Prionchulus punctatus
GTCTGCTGTGTGTCGGAACTTTATGTCTTCTGTTCCTACTGTGAACGGCCCCTTGGCGTTGAAACTAACTATAGTTGTTAAAAAGATCAAATAGCTGACACGTTAGCTAAATTGCTAAAGTTTTTCTTTGTAAACTGCTCTTAGTCATCACTTTTCTATTGTTAACTTTTTCTAGCTGATAAGAAAGATAAAGTTAGTTGACAGAATTATATCGGGCGGACACCTGAGATTGCTTTTAACCTGAATCCCGCTCATTATGTATTGTACCTGCGCTTCTCATAATGTGAATAAATGTGGACGAAAATTATATTTGGAACCTCACGAAAAATGATGTCCCACTGAGCGAACCATATTGAACAATGATACAATCAATTATTTGTTTTTACAGAGATGAACATAAACCTGAAGTGAAAAAAATGCCACCACCTACCTGTTGTCGCCATTAACGAACCCATGATTTCACTGCTTTGAGAAATGTACAACTTCTTACCTTTTTGCAACTTTTCATAGATTACCGACTGTACTTACTTGTTGTCTATGGTTGATAATAATATGAGGATGTGTTGATTATCTTTCTTGACCATTGGTCATCAGCTACAATGTTCATCACAGCAACACACAAGAAGCAACAGTGGATCTTGGTGACAGTTGATCGGTGACTATAGCTGATAATGCATACAGTTAAAAATTACTGTACTGAATGACTGGATACTATGATGACTGACTGACTATACTTGACCACTGTCCACTGTTGATCTGTCGTTGACTATTGTAGACAGTAGGAGATTACTTATTACCGTTAACCACTGGACAAACGATGAATCGAAAAAATTAAACATGAAAGAAAATACGAGAAATGGCGATTAATTTATTGTTATTATTATCTAAAAATTATTTTTCATTATTCTAGTTATGAGGCCCGTTGATGCGATGCACAAAACTTGGCGCATGCTAAAGAATGAAAGGGGGAAATTCTGTTCAAATCAAACTGATGGGTCAACTATATTCAATGCTTACTGGCAGCCCACAGAAAGACGATAATTCAAAGACAGTTTCAAGCAACTGAACTCGAGGAACTCGATTACATACAAAATAAGTCTGGTCGAATTCGCCGACCATCAAACAGCCGTCGTCATTATTAAAGTTTGCCAAAAAATCAATTTGTTTCACAATGCCTGGTCGTGAATTAAAATACAAAAATGTGCTTCGCATACTTCATTCGCTAAGACATTGACTTAATTTTGTGACTTACTTCAACATGTTCATGAAACTGCTCTGCAACAATCTATATTTGTCGGAATAAACAGCATTAGTGTCGATTCCCGCCAAACCAACCATCCCACTCATTCCAATTTCTTCGCCAAACCCATGCATAGCATTTACTTTCAAAATAACTACCTTACAAGCTTCTTGAAGTCCAACGAGTCTAAGTACGTCTTCAACCCAATTACCCTCAATTCTGGTACCAGCCGCATATTTGTCTGGAACAGTTGTTCAGGAAAAGCATCTTTGTCATTTAACAAAATTTTCATAGTGTCGTTTTGTTGTTTGCTAACTCAGAAATACAGTGTAAATTGACTTTCATTGTTGACTGCAAGCCAAGCTAGTTATTTAGTAGTTTAGGACAAAAAAAGTGCAAAATCGTTTAGGAGTATAAAACACCATCAAAATCAGAAACCGACCACTCCACACCGCAAAACAACTAAAAATGAACGTCACTTTACACTACTATCGGCGTTACAGTTCACACTTTACATTCATCTGTCCTCGTTCCTTTCGTTCAACAACAGAAATTCATGAATTTTTGAAATATTTTCGGCTTGTTTCTCTTTTGAACAACTTTCGAAATATATGGCCGCTGTTCTGAGCAACATTTCATTCGATTCCGTGTCGTTTTAAAAATGTTGTTAATATTTAAATGAATCCGGCGTATGTATATAGTTCCTTCCTTTGGCAAATTTGCAATTATGTATTTACAAGAATATCTCGTCGTCTATTCCCTCGTGAGCTCGAAAGCGATTTATTTAAGCAAAAACAGAAACGCCGTAATTAATTATTGGAACAATTCGACGAAACACTAGAAACAAGCTAATATTTTAAGTTCTTTCTAAATTATCGACATGTTGACAGTTAATGTTTTTTATGGCACTAAGTTAAAATTTTTAGCATGCATTTTAAAAGAAGGTGAATTGTATAGATTAGATAGCGAACGATTTTGGACATAGTTGGGGTGGTACTTTTCGATTGGCAAGCAAATATTACAAGCACCATTGAGAAATAAAATTTCGCGCACGATGAAACAACATTTTACATGGAGGCGAAGCTCGTACGCGCACAGCGAGTACTGTACAGTGATTCATCGGACCGCATACGATTGAGGAATGTTCTTCGGATAAATCGTGGATTTGCTTGCATTTTCGGCTTGTTGAGACATCGACAAGGAATGCAAGAATAATTTCATTTGCTGTCTTTGCAAGATTCTCTGCCTCAGTACGATCAATGTTAATCGGCTGGCGGCCGGTCCGCTTCGAACGTACTTTCCGCACAACGGTCGACTCAAACGCCGCTGGTACCATTGATAGGGAAATAAAAATTGACATTGAGAATACAAATTCGGCGGGACCATGTAAGGGCTGACTAACGGCGTTTCGGGCGACCGTTCAGTTGGCGACGGTTCCTCCCGCTTTTCCAGCTCGTCAGTTTTGATATCCTCGTATGGTCGGAACAAATTCGACTTGGACCTAACTTTCGACGTGGTCAGGTCGACCGGTTCGCAGTTGGTCATCTGTTATCTGAAACAAGTAGATAAAAACTTGGCTGACGTACGAACATCTTACAGTATGCTTTCGAGCTGTGACTTTAAAAAAATTGACTCTATGAAGCCTATACTTACTTAGGAATTGATGAAATAGACGACGTGAGAAAATGAAATTGAATCTAAGTATAGAGACGATCGAGAGAAATCGTTTCACACTATATTCGTATCTCGATGGGTTATCGGCGAGAGGTACTCGACCTTGTTAATCTGGCATAATTTATACGAAGCCGAAATGGTAAAACGAGCGATCATGCGTGTCTCGCGCAGAACCGTACGCAAAGACGAAACAATTAACAAGATTATTTGCCAACATCTATATATCTGTATATTGCTCCTTCGAAAGTGGAATACAGCACGTTTTAGGGCTTGATTGTTTTATCATTTATTCATTAACCGGTCTAATCAGCCGAGTCGAGCCGTTCGTTGCTAATCGAAAAAAATATTTTTTCTTTGGCCATTCCGCACCCAGAGCCGGTGGCGCCCGAAAGCCCCTCTCCTTGCTATGTATGTTATTTATTTTCTATCCATATCCTTTTTCTTAATTTGATCTTCGGCGTCGACGTCGGTCGCTAGTCGTAACATTAGCTAAATACGATATCATGTCGTTGTCGCGATAGCACGATATATGCATGGACTATGAACGACGACATTAAGCGAAAATTGGAAAAGTCATTCTTTCAGAAATAACACCTTTCGTGTTTCGAATGCGTATTTCGAAATTCGACGGACACCTATTTCGTATTAATGACGCAAAAATGGCTTTTTATGTGAACATCATTATTTCATAACTGCATAGCAAATATGCAAGTTTGAAAAGGTCTATTTATGGTTTCTTAACTTACAGTATGACGTTTTACAGTAATGATATTTGTCGGTTTGGTAGTACTTAGTGAACAAGCTATTTTGAAACTGAGTAATATATTGCGCGTTCAGACTTTATTGTCAGCACAACAGTTGGGAGAATTCAGTACAGTATAGTACAGTACAGTACAATACAGTGCAGTGTAGTTACGGTAAAGAACAGTGCAGTACAGTGCAGTACAGTACACTATTGTACAGTACACTATTGTATAGTACACTATTGTACACTACATTAAACTACAGTGCACTACAGTACAATACAATACGGTACAGTAGAGCACAATACAGAGCAGTGTAGTTACAGTACAATAAATTGTGCAGTACAGTACAGTACGACACTGTTTAGTATAGTAGTAAATTTCAATTCGGTGAAATAATAATAAATTTTTATTCTAAATATTGCCTTGTAAAAAGAAGTTCAATATGGGAACGGTCTCGCAAAGTTGCAGGAATTCAGCCCAATATCACGTTGCACCAACAGATTCCTAAACAGTGTCCACTAGAAAAGTGCTGTCCTAGGGCTGTTTTCTTGGACTTGCAGCAGGCGTCGCACTTGTCGCCTTCTTCGTGTCCTTTAGTACATTTCGTATCGCACCCGACAGTCTTTCCCACAATGGAACTTTTTGCTAGTTGGACAATGGCAACCAATAAAATGGCGACAATAATTATTTTCTTCGACATGATTTGGCGCCTGAAAGTATTGTATAAGAAGCTTGAAAATCAAAATGACTGTTACATAAAACGCCTTAACTAACTTGAAAAATGCTCGTTTAGTCTTCGAAGTGGTCAAGTTTCAACTATGTATTGACCGCTTACGAAAGACTTTTATGCCTTTTTGTGAACTAGTTGAAGGACCATTTTTGTTTGTGTCAGGCTGAATGGTGCAATGTCCGAGTGTCATCAAGGCCAACAAATAGTTCATCAGACCGTACCTTTTTATACTGTCAGTTACTGTAAGTACCGTAGGACAACATTAAATTCATTTTAAAACGATCTAAATTTTAAAAGGCGTTGACTGCAAAGAACTGGGCGTGGTTAAAAATTTTATATCCATCATGAGAGTAGGTGTCTGTCATGAAGATCGAAACACATGGTCGACAAATTAGAAACAAAAATATGTCAGGATGAATCAAAGTGTGCAAACACATTTTGTTTTCATATGGGTTGAATTAGTAGACCTTATAAATTCAAAGTTCACTAGGACTGGACATTCGTGTAATGGTCATTTACACACGTCACAAGATTTCGTAGAAACCTCTCATCAGTAGGTCAGCGCGAAACACGACTGGATATAAAGAGAAATGACCGTGAATGTAATGCAGAAGACAGATATTTTGTTTTTGGACACTGTATAGTTCACATGAGAAAGAAGAATTCAAACAGGTATCACATTTTTGTGAAATTTAAAGAAGAAGTTTGAAACAACTTTTTATAGGTTTTTAAAATGAAAATAACACAATTTATCTTCGCCCTCCTTCTTACGGTTTGCTTCGTTCAAATGACTAACGCCGGAATTTTGGGGTTGACCGTCGGATGCGACATATCTTGCAAAGGATCCGACGGAGCCGACGAATGCGACACTTGTTGTAAAAGTCAGAAGACGGCCTTGGGCGGACATTTTTCGAGCGGATTTTGCTTAGGAGTCTGTTGGTGCAATGTATTGCTGTAATGAGCAGCATAAATGTGTTTTTTTTGTTGATATCGTTTTCCAAATTGGTTTGAAGGTTGATTTTTTTGTTTACACTTTGATTTTTATGAACACGTTTATTGAATAACACGCTTTACACATTTTACACTGTTATACATAACATTTACAACACTTTACACCAACACTGTCCCCATTGGCAGTAACCACTTTTGAAAGGTGTGCCGAAACCGCTGTTCTGCCTGGTACAACATGAGTTACAGCTATTTCCTGCTGATGATCCGCCGCTTTTGCAGTTGTCTGTGCATCCGACTGTCATGCCGAGAGTTGCAGCCGATGACAGTTGCAGCATTCCCAAAACGAAAATTGCAACGGCTAACAATCGTTTTCCTTCCATTTTTAGGACTAGAAATAAAAAATAAATTTCAGTTACAGAACAGTAAAGCGCTCAACAATCGGCACTTACTTGTACAGAAATTTTACAAAAATCTTCTCCTAAGACGATTTCCAAACACAATAAGTTCACTGGCTAAGCAGAATCGAGTCAAGACTGAAGATTTGTGAAAAGGGCTTTCTATTTATTACTATTTTCTGTAAATTTGTTAGGATAAACATGGTATTTGTTTCACATCAGACGGTACAACTTGAAACGGTTTTCGGAATTTTAAGGACAAGGATTTTGTTTATTTCGCCCACCAAATGCCACAAGACGCCCACCAACACTTTATTTCTTGGAGTGCACAAAAGTTTGCCTGCCACATTTTTCTAAGAAAAATTAAAAGTTGCATGCCTAAAATTGTTTTGTTTAGAAATTGCCAAACTTTATTGTTGAATATAAATTGGAAAATTATTTTGTTCATCAAGTGCAGATCAAAAAAAATAGCAAGTAAACATGAAACAAGAAATGCAGCCTCAAGGCATATAATACACTATAGCAGGCAATTGCTTGTCACTATGGCAACAGTCGCTACCTATAGTCCTTTCACAACTGCGACCCGAAAAAAGATACAGTTGTACTAAAGTTGGAAGTTGCAATCCGTATTCAAATATTGATTTTTGCGCATGCCCTTAGGTTCAGGTAAACTGTATTATGTATCATCCTAAATGCTGAAAAATCGATATCTGAATACGGATTGTAAATTTTAACCTTATCATTACTGTACTCTTATTCCCAACCGTTTTTGCTAACTGGCCATAACTACAACACAACGTGTTTCTAGATAACTGTAGTTTCATGAAAACTATAGTCACTGTACAACTGTAGTCAACTGTTTTACTATTTTTGGAACTGTATATTTACCAATTCTTGTATCTTTTTCCATAAAATCATCCACCCATCTATGTTGTTGTTTTTGTTTTTGTGTCAAAATTTTTGTTAAATATCATTTATTTCAAACAAAACCAAAACATGAAATGGAACTACATAGTAGTTGGAGTTTGTTCAACTCTACTTCGTTCTTGTAGTGTTTACCAAAAATGTGGCCAAAGATACAACGTGAATTTTATTTTAAAAATACAGTGTACAGTATATATTCTTGTTCCCAGTTACAAAAGCCCAAGAGTAATTTCACATTTAGCATAGTCACGGTTACAAAGACTTACACCAGCAAAGTGTGTGTCTACAATAGCCGCTTGTAAACGGTTTACCGAGTCCAGAATTTTGTCCTTTGCAACATGAATTGCAGGCGGATGAACTACCACTTTGGCAGTTGACTTTACATCCGACAGTTGAACCAAGAGTTGCTGTGGACCCCAATTGCAACATACCAATCAACAAAATTGCAACGAATACGACTTTTGTAGCTTCCATTATTTCTTGTTTCAGCCTTAAAGAAACACGAGCTTTAGCTCCAAAATTACAGTCAGTGTTACTGTATTCGTAACTTACTTAAAAGTACGGTATGACGAACAGTAGAAGATCGAAGAGAAGTCTGAAATTGATTTTTAAAAACAAGAGATAAAACTGAGAAATGGCCAAAGTTGTTGTCTTCTTATAGGAAAATAACACAGGATCTTGGGCAAACTAGTTTTTTTGTAAACATGGGTGTTGACGCGTGGTTAAATTCGCAATTGTACCTTGACTGTTTCTCCTGATGGTACACATGCCAGAAAAAAAATCACACATAGCTCCAACAGCCAACGCCCATGTTTGTCTTGTAAAAAATACTTATGATGAATTATCAAAATTACAGGTTCGCAAATTTTGCCGCTGGTCAAGAGCAAACTACCAACACCTACACTTCTCTTGCCTTACTTATCTTCATGATGAAGTGTCAAAACTACAAGTTTACAAATTTTGCCAATTTGAAAAATAATGTGATACTTATTTTCACGTGAATTATCAAATTGACAGATTCGCAATATTTGGTAATCAATTTCGTAAACATTCATTTGTCACATTTTAATTTAGAAAACAATTTTACAGTATGCGCACTAGAACTACGAATGAACGATTTTGAAGAATCTCACAACATCTTGCAATGGCAAACTCGAAAACTGCAGAATCCGCTTTTGTATCGTTTTCCATTCGGACTGTTATTTTTCCTGCAACAAATGTTGCACTCTTCTCCACTTTCAGGAGTTTCGCAACTGATCTCGCATCCGACGTTTTTACCCAAAACCGCAGCTGATATCGGCTGAAGGATTGTAAAAACCAAAATGGCTATCATTATAACTTTCTTAGTTTCCATATTGAACAGTATTACAAATATTTTCAAACTGAAGAAAACATTGCAACGTTGGCTTTTTATGTAATGACATAACATCATTACAGTTAGTTACCAAATGTTTGTGTGTAAACAATAAGTATAATGCCAATAGTAGAAACATCAACAATGATTTTCCATTGACTGTATTATTTTAATAGTAAGTGTGACCTATTGTTTATTAATGCTGTATGTTTGTTTTAATTAGTTTATTTAGTATCGTATCCCTGAAGACCATGAAAATTTTTTTTTCGTCAGACAAATATAAAATGCAGAAACCAGCATGTTATTTGTCGCATGATAAGTTAGTTTAGAAATCAAATGTCTAACTTGAGCTCCAAACAATTCTCAACAATTCTCAATTCTAAAAAAAACAGTTTGCCTTGATGTTATTCATAACAATCTTTTCCATGGTCTCGGGACAGAATAGATTCTCATGACAACTATTTTTTGTTTGTCTCGTACAGAGAGAATTCGTCCGATTGTAAACAAACATTTCTAATACAAAAATTTTATTTCTCAAAAATTTATGAGCCTACAAAATTGATGTTTTATTATATTCATAAAATGTTCTCAAACAGACTTTGTTAGTGAGTGAATGAATCTAACATCCAATATAATCAGCAAGATAATCACTTAAAAATCAATTAACTTAATTATCATCAAATCGGAATAGCATCAAAATAAAAAAATTTTAACAACGCCTTTCTTTTGCTTTTGGCCCGAATGTTTTATTATTCGAATAAAATCCGAGATCGCAATAAAGGTGAAATAATTACAATGCAATAATATTATTTGGCACAATATTATACAAAATTAATCGGCCCCGAACCAAATGCCAGTGGGGTGGGTGGAGGAATAAAATTAGAATTTTTTGAGGGAAGAAAAAGTTGTAATGAAAGAGAGGTTTAGAGGAGAGTTATTAGAAAAGAGGAGTGAAATGGAGGCAGCTGGTTGACAACCGATTGGACCGCAAGCAGAAAGGCTTTCTTAACTATAGTTAACCGCCTACCAGCGGCGAACTTGATATATGAAACTATGCTAAAATTGTGTTTAATAAAACGCATGCATTGCTATGACTGAACAATTTTTGCTTGTAAAAGGTGTTTTTAGATGAACTTTCTTTATTCAAAGTATAAAAAAAGCAACGTTGCAATTTATCATGGTATTTGAGAAATAAAATGTTTTGATGCTTGCACATCAAAATCTACAGTATTCAAATATCGGATATTTACCTGTAACACTCTATCATGCGGTATCCAGTGACATTATCGGCACCAGAATCTTGGTACCGCCCAAGACTAAAAAAGACAACAAAGGGTTCGTTTTCGTTGGTCTAATTAATTGCAACCGGAAGAAAAAAGTAACTTGTTTTAAAAACCATACACAATAATGATAAAATTCAATTGTTTTAACCTGCTAGTTTAAAGATTCACGAACCGTATATGAAGAGTTACACTTTTTTTGTTTAATAATAGTCAATCAGGCAAGCATCGTCATTAATTACAATATCGTTGCAAAAAGCAAGTACACTGGAAATGCAATTATTGAACCACTTACATTTTAAAAAATGGTCCTCTATGTATGCTAAATATGGATAAGAAACTAAATGAACCATTTGAAAAGATTCAGACATCATGTTTGGAAATAAATTCAGATTTGTTATTCGTAAATTATGAAAGGACTCTAGTTACACTATTTCTTGCTGGTCGCTGATTTACCAACGAAATGCTAATTAAATAATAATAATCATAGAAAATAATGTGGCTTTTTTACACATGAAAAAATCAGATTTATGTCACCGGTCTAGATGAGACAACTGAAGATTTAATGTTTTTTATAAAATGGTCCTTAGCCAGATATTTTCGAAAATATTTGCGCGCTTTTCAGAAGAACATTGAAGAACATTGCTACATAGCCAAACTTACGTTCTCATTGAAATATTAAAAGTACGGATTAAAGATGTGACTAATCAAGTCAAGCCAAATTCTTCAGTTGGTGAAAGCATGATAATTCACAAATAAAATTGAGTTTAATGCTGATTGCAAGCATGTTTATAATCTATATTTTAGACATGCTGTTTGCAAGCTTTTACTTGTTAACAGCTTTTAAATTACAAGATAGACTTCCCACATGTATAAGAATGCCAAAATGAATGTAACTTCAATTCTTAAAAAATTTGAGGCAGTAAAACAAATTGGCAATCGGAATGTTTTGCAGCAGGATTGCCGAGCCGAATAAATCCACTTTCAAATCTATTTCCAACCATTTTGCATCATCGTACTGTATGTAACAACGGTTGGATCGATTGCCACTTGCTTG
This sequence comes from Prionchulus punctatus, assembly GCA_034698125.1. NCBI lineage: Eukaryota > Metazoa > Nematoda > Enoplea > Mononchida > Mononchidae > Prionchulus > Prionchulus punctatus. Next base: position 10,352 of record JAQGBA010000810.1, read on the forward strand.
AGTTTTGCATGGAATAATCACCCGATTCCATTGCCATCACCAACTGAGGTCGTACATGTTTTATAATTGACTGATAATATTCATCGAGTTCCTGTAAGCTATGAAAATAATTTTCGGCATTAGTTAGTAACTTAACCTGCAACAGATAAGTTGCCATGAACGTGGGTGTGCCTTAAAATTGTTGCAAACTGAATTAGAGCACTGCATATTACCCATTCTACGATGTTCTTCGTCACATGTTTATTCACTTTTTAGAATTATCTTTTTGATTTACTTTCTTGCTCGATGGAAGATACATATGCAGATAGTGTTGAAAACAATGACTGAGGAATGTTATTGTAAAAGGAAGTACGGAAAATATCATTTTATTTTGCCATACATTATAGTAGAAATGAGGATAATAATAAATCTATAAATGTAATGTTACACGTTATACATATCATGTCTAATAGTCGTTGCAACTTGGTTGGGTTCTATTTACATTACTTTAATTTTTTTATTTTCGTCTGAATTCATTCTTGAGTTTATATTCAAGTTCGTATTTTCGCTTTATTTTTAATGTATAATATATATTTCATCTCGTGTTTCACGTAAATGCACCTCGCTCAACTTTTCCATATAAGGTCAGAATTTTAGGAAGATTCGAGTCCGCTTATTTTACGAATAAAAACTAGAGCCGACGTGTTTTAAGGAGTGACTGGTGTAGACTATAGTTCGTTGTTGTATCGACTATAGACCAGTTCTATTCGACTAGTAAACTGTTGGCTTGATTCTTTCTGGACAACTTTAGTGCTGCAATTGAGCCGCTATAGTTGGAGTTAGTTTCTTGCTGGTTAGCTTTCAATCCGAAACTTATCTGGTAACAGGTGTGATCTGCGTACCCGTTCGGTAAGTCACTGATAAAGGAAACTGCACCTGTTGCACTGGTGTCAGGAGTTTTTGAATCACTAGTACGTCTCACGTTCAGTGTTGGCTTTTGGTTCCATGCATAGCCCGTGTGCTTGCATAAAAATTCAGGTGTTTTAAACAAGGCTGGATCCTGCTTATCAGCTAACAAGTTACTTCTTTGGAAGTATCGAAGCTGATAAGAAAGACTCCGAGAGTGACGACGAACTCAAGTAGGAAATCGAATCACAGATGAAGGACCCAAGCCGGGCGATCAGAATTTGAACGAAACCGACCTGCAAGTTGAACCTGGAGATATAACTGGATTGAGTGACCCATCTGACTCTGGTTGCAAAGTTACTCGGAAGAATCCGCTAGGGCTCAAGCCGACCTCAAACAAGAAGCAGCCTCCAAGACCCAGCAGGAATCCGTTGATCAATCCCGAATATGGCCGTCGATAGTGGTGCCGGGAATGGTCCACCGAATGGAGCAGTTGCTGGAGCTGCTAACGCTGACGCTGATTACCTCAAAGAATGGCCAAAAAAGGTCGTCGACAGGAAAAATTCCACCTTCGAGCTATGTTCATCGCGAGCGCTTAACCGCTGATAAGTTCAAAGGGAAATCGGATAGTGAATCGATTAAGTGATTTATCACCAATCACAAATCCCCGCCTCGGGCTCGATAACTAGCAGAAATGCGACTGTTTGAAGATATTCATCGGAAATGGTCCAACTACTTGGTACCAGAGGACAGCTACCAGCGCGGATAAAGCCGGTTGGCTTGCATTGAAAATTGCCATAAAAAAGAAGTATGTTGGTGCATTATTGAAGTTGCAATTAATTATTCGCATGCAGACTCAAGGCCCAGACGAGAGCATCGATGTTTTCTGCGCTCGGCTGGAGGGTATGGCAAAAGCAGCTTATACAGACGGTCCTGAGTCCATGTGGCTCTACAGGTTCGGTTAGCTTTGCTGCAAGACATTAAAGCGGAAAACCGCAAAGAATTGTGCCAATACGGTGGTAGCCTGTCTGAAGCTCAAATTAAGGAGAAAGTGCTGGTAATCGAAGTCGACCATTACCTGAACTTTTGGTGAAGAAAATGGTCTCTTCGAATATCACCGACGAAGACCCCAACGACGTACCATTGATAAAAGTATACCTAATACCTCCCTAAGGTACTGATTTATTACAAAGATAGTACAAAAGTATTACAATCATTGGGGGGGGGCTCTTGATTGCCCCCTTGGAGGTTCCCTGGAATGATCGACATGCGGCTTGTTTTCAAGACCCTGAAAGTACACAATTCTATTCCTAAATTCACCGGCTAGGTTCCTTTGGTTGGCTCCCGACAACCCATGAAAGTGGAGGACTAAATGGGCCGAACCCTGGACAGTTAGTTAGCATAGGATTGAACTATGATACTGTTCAGGGCTTCTCTAAAATAATCGACCAACCCCCAGGCACTAACATAACCAACCTCACAGAAATTAAATAATAAAAATTTTCGAAAATCTACACTCAGTGAAAAGGATCAACAAAAAAATAAGGATACAAATAAGAAACTGTATCCACAGAAAAAAGTATGTTGAAAAGAGTTGTGTTTTAATTGTATTGGGAGGATGTAGCGCAACCAATAGTTGCTCAAATACACAACCCTCTACAGGAGACACACACATAACCCAGCATGCATGTTTCATAACCCTGTGGTCCTGCCTGTCACCTGTAGTCAACGCAAAATGATTCACTTTTAGCATGACTGACAATGAATAATACATTCCTCGAGCTAGTTTGTGCAAGGCCTGACAACCCACAGTTCTTGTCATTCATCCACCTCAATGAATGACTATTAAAAGACAAGGCAAAGTTTTGGCGCCAGTAGGCTCCTAAAAGCTTTGTTTGTGGTAATGCAACAACTACAGCTGAAGTCAACCTGGGTTAAATTTGACACCATGGTTTGCGATCAGTAAAGGCCTTGTCAGTCGGAAATGTCGCCAAAAATGTATTGTAGAGTACTATATCAGACACACCAGTATCCAGCGCAACTTGGTCAACAAATAACTAATCCAAGTGGAGGCTATCAACCAAGTTTGACCGTTGAAGGTTAGTGCAGGATGCATTATTCGCAAGAGCATTGCTCCCACTAGTCATAATACTTCGCTGACGCTTGTGAGCAGCGCGCCTTTTTCGCACGCTCTGATTTGAAAGGTGAAGAACTTGAATCAACCACTCGGGCTTGAAAGTTGTTCTCCATTCCGACGTGTGATAGGGCAGCAGGCATAACAGTATCATGAGCAACCGGCAAATCAACCTTTTGCAGCTGGTCACTCAGCAAATCGCGATGCGCATTGATGATCATGGGTCGTCGTATCAAACGAGCTATATTCCCAATATAGGAAATAATGTTGGCAACTGGTACCCAAATGTGGATATGATCACCAAACAGAAGAACTAACTGATGTGGACAGCCTTTGACTTCTTTGCAGTCGTAGGAGCGTCGCTATGCAAAATCATAGGCGGCCATAATGGATGACCTTTGACTTTAGCAAATACAGTCGAATCTCATTATAACGTACATTTCCTTCAGTCCCCACCAAAATGTGCATCTCACAGTGTATTAAAAGTCTCGATATAATGTACCTTGATAGCATATATAACGTACAGTTTTTAAGTCCCAATCAATATTCAATGCACATAAATGAACCTTGTTATAACGTGCATGGGTAATCTTGATGTAACGATCATTAAAAGGCAAATTAATAAACAAAAAGTCTGTGTTTCCTTAAACTTTAAAAACACAGTGGATGTCGATCTTTTGATGTTGTTGTGCTTTCTAAGTTGTGCAGTTTAATCATGGCTGTGTCAAACACAAGAAAGCCTATTCCAATCTCTAAAAAATTAGAAATTCTGAATAAAATTGATGGCAGAATTGGCAGAAAATAACATCTGTAGTCACTTGTATCAGCGACTTGGAATCACTTGTAGGCACTTGTAGACCAGTTGTAGTCAATGGTAGTCAAGTTGTAGTCACTTGCAACCACTTTGAGTCACTCTAGATAAGCGATAGTCCAGTGTAACATATGTGTAGTCACTTGCAGACGGTTGAAGTCGTTTGTTGATCACTTGCAGACACTTGTAGACCAATGGTAGTCAATTGTCGACACTTTTAGACCAATGGTAGTCAATTGTGGACAAATGGTAGTCACTTGCAAAAACTCTCACAATTGTCAGTTGGTGTAGACCATGTTTATTAAAACGTTTGATTCACTTGTGGACTACTGGAGTCACTTGCAGGCACTTGTAACTACATGTGGACACTTATAGGCACTTGTAGGCACTTGTAGACCAATGCTAGTGAATTATTAGGTTCGTGGTAGTAACTAGTAACCATATCAGTCGTCAAAGCCAATGGTAGTCAATTGCGAAACAGGAATAGAAAGGAAAACTTTTTCGTCCAATCATCATTTCCTTTAACCCTACTTCGAGCCATCTCGTGCACGAATGTTGACTTGCCGAATGTAGCATCAGCCTTTATTATAATTCGTTTATATCCTGCTAAAAATATCATCAAAGTTACACAACTTTGAGTCGATTTGCCGATGATTTTCGTTGCTTATTTCAATATTTTGATTGTAAAAAAAGTCCATATTTAAATCGCTTCGAACGCCGATTCTTCGTCATTCAGGTTCGATGCGTTCCAAATCTTCTTTGTAGTAAGTTTTCAAACTGTTGCACGCTTTTGTCACGAGGTCATCAGTTTGCATTTCATTCGCAGTCATCGCCTTCTTGATGCACCCCCCTTTCCAATTTTTCGTGGCTTATCGTCAAATGTATAACTATAGTTTCGAAATTTGTCTCGAAACCTCACTAAACGAGCAAAATGATAACCGTGGTACACGAACAAAAACGGATAAATAATTAGCCAATAGATCAATTATTTCCGTGCGAGGGCGCCAAATGTAAACTGAGGTTATCTACTTTTGTAAGCTAGCCAGTTACACTTCCAGTGCTGCTATAACTAGCAACTGGCCGTTGGGATGAGCAAGAGCTCAACGGATACAAGGATCCTAAATAATTAGCTATTCTATAGTTGAACTATAGTTGATGATATCGTTTGAGAACAAATTATTTATTTCACAGTTTACCAGGCGAACAGTCTCCTTTCGGTAGAGTACAACAGTTTTCGTACCGAAATATAATAATCGAAATTCGAATAACTTATACACAAAATAAGCACTGGCTTGCTCACTGTAGAGAAGTTAAAGAAAGGACTCTTCGCTGCGTCGAAGACAGCAGAATACTGACTGATTTGCAATTTCATCAGCCGAGGTCAATGTCGCGAATACTGGATTCAGTTAAGATTCCCAGTATTTAGATATTTGCAATAAGCGACATTGTACCTTCGCAGCAGACGACGAGACAACCCGCCAGAGTTGCACTCAGTCGAGACATATGCAGCCAGCTGTCGCAACCGCTGACCACATATATCCAACGAGTCAGCGAGCCAAATGTGTCTTGTTATTACATCGATAGTTGTATCTATGGCTGATGAGGTTGCTGATTGTGTTGCACTCCCAGTCGATTCGCGAGATCAACTCGCGTTGTTACATAGATAGCGCACGAACGCTTTCCACATTGCCATCGATCTGTTTTTATTTTTATAACCGGTTATATGAAAGTACGAGTTGTAAAAAAAACCTTGAGATTATTTTCGCATGTCACCAAAAACAATACGAGATACTTTCGAAATAACATTTCCCAGCTATTTGTCTATTGCACATTTTCCAACAATGAAGAACGAACAACATGGAGGCTCCAAACGTTTCTGCAAAGTTTTTTCTTAAGCTTGCTCAAATTTCAGCATGGATTTTAGTTTCAATTATGTAAGAAAATTGGCGGGTGATTTTCGACTAAAAGTCGTATAAGGGACATTATAAATTGTATTTCAGAAGAGCGGATTTATTGCGCTTGCTGGTTGGTTTATTGTTGTCTTGAATTCGTCGAACTGGCAAACGGGTGATACCATGCAACTATTTCATATTTTGCATCATGTTTCATTATGCTTATTGCACTACGTAATCGCAATGCTATGAAAATTTATATATCAATATTATGCTTGGATTTACATTTAACATACTAATACATTAACTAATGCATTGCTGATAACGTTTACATTTACTAATATAAATTTAAATTTTTAGGATTTACATTTAATTTTACACGGAAGAAGGTTCAACCACCGTTGCGGCTACTTCAAACATTTAAATCGTTTCAAACGATGTCTACGTTTTGCTGGGGCTGCTCGATGTTACGACTCGTTCTCAGTCAGTCCCGGTACCAAGTTGATGTCCGATGCTGTATTAAAGGTATAGAGATGGATGTTGAGCATGTCTTTGGTATGAAATGTTTATGTTTTTCATACTGTTTGCGAGATTTTTGAATTTTGGCTTCTCCGCGCTCCTTCGTTGATTCGTCGTCTTAGTTAGTTACCGAAATGGCATTTGCAACTGCCCCGCGTTTGCGATCTGGCTCTGTTATAAAAGGCTCTGTAAAAGGCTCTGTAAAAGCAGACGACTATAATGGCGACTATAATGGCGACTGTAATGGCGACTATAATGGCCAGCGTGTAACCTCTAAACTTAAACTTAAACTCTAAATTTTAGAGTACACCAGGGAGGCGAGCTGAAATGAAATTATTTATTTCTAGATAACAATATTAACGAACAAAGAAGAATAATATGGTCGTGCCACTTAAAAAGCTTTTTCGCGAATCATAAAGTTGTCGAGGCAGAATGGAGAACTATGGGAAACTGATTGAAGCAGTCTCTTTTCAAGCGCGGCTTCTCATTTCAAAAACATCCTGTTAATAAGCTATCACATGAAACTTACAGTCACACGGCTCAGCAAAAATTTTTCTCCATCGAGTTGTACTTTGCCACTTGTTTAGAATGCGCATGTAAGCTTGAAATTGGAATTCATTGAATAATCAATTAGGTGAGACGACGAATAAACTTCAGCGAAAGTTCTACCGTAAAGTGATATTTTTACTTGTGCTAGACCAGAGAACCATCTATTATTGTCCGCTTCCAATGTCTGTAAATTGATTACTTTCATACAAGCGTTACTGGTCTTGGTGCAACAAATCACAATCTCATTATTCGATGGAAGATCCTCAGCTAGAAAATACATCCATTAGTTGATTTTCCTTTAGATTTTCGTTCAAAAGCGGTGGTAATGCTTTTGGTTTCCAAGCAAGATGCGGACGAATTTCGTCGTTGGCGAAAGCACGGTACTATTACGAGATATTCCTCGAGCTTAGTTTATACTCGTCGATCGGAATTAGCGAATTAAATTCGGTGGCGGCAACGTCTTGGTATGGGGTTGTATGTCAACTACCAAAGTTGGCCAATTACGATTTATCAACGAAATTATGATGAAGGAAGTTTATTTAAATATTATACGAGACAATATTTTACATTTTGAATACCAATTCAATTCTGCTGAAGATAGGTGTATATAAGCCAAAAAATGTGGACTTTCTTCTGATATATCATTTATTGAAATCGCTTAATTAGTAAGTTAACAGCGCATCAAAAACTGAAGGTCATGAGGGGTGACCAAATACTTATGACACCGACTGTAAGTTAGTAGCAAAAATAAACAAATCAGGACTCAATAAAGAACTGTTGCTGCGACTTAATAATGAAAAAGGCTTGTTGTCGCCCTCGAATAGGAGATGGGTTTATACTTATAATGTCTTCGATCGCTTGCTTGAATCCAGGGACGCGGTGGATCGAGTGGTCATGCAAAATTTGGCTGATGTTTCATTGGATCACCTCAAATGGAAGCAGATCGAACAGGTGCATGATCTACTCAAACCATTCGCAGAATTCGTACGAGAGTTGGGAGGCGATAAATACTTGACACTAAGTAAAGTTATCCCAGCTGTTATTGATTTAATTGAAAAACTTCGTGATGATCAAGGAATTGGAAACATTCGATTGGTGAAATGTGATTGATCTGATGTCTGAATTGGAGGCAAGATTCGCTTACATTCTCGCCAGGTCCTGCATTGGGTCCCGAAACCCGAACCCAACCCGGGTTTTAGGGTTTTTGGGTCGTCTTCGGGTTGAAGATTTTTGGGTCCGGTTGGGTCGGGTTGGGTTCACTTTTTGGCAAAAACCCGAAAAAAACCCGAAAACCCAAAACAGTTTTTGGAGATGTTTGACCTTTCGAACGAGGGAAGATTACTGTAAAAATATATTAGAGCACTTTAGCTTGTAATAAGAACGCTTTCCACGTTCTCAGTCCAGGAACTTCCGTGACGGAGGCACACAGATTCCACACAGATGTTATGGATCCAAGCATATCCAAACAGATCCACATGGACTCAACATGGATTCATGCCCTTGTGGATTCCATATGGTTCCGTGCATCTCCTTATGGATCCATGCAGAGAATCCTAATATTGGAACCACCATGGATTAACCTGAAATCCATGTGGAAAGTAGCATCGACGAAATATCCAAAGTTAGCATTGATTGCCAGAAAATATTTAGCTGTACCAGCCACGAGCGCTGCTTCCGAATCAGCTTTCCGATATGCGGGATTAACAGTTACTGATTTGAGGAATCGATTGAATCCAGAAATGGTATCTGATTTGCTTTTTATTTCTCATTTCGATGGTTAATTGTTTACATGTTTGTATGATGCTACTGTTGAGGAAATAGTAAAAATAAATTTCTTTGATAAATGCATTTTTATAAACGTAAAAATCAAATAATAAAGGTAAAACAAGTTTTGGAAAATTTGAATTTTTTTCATATTTTCGGGTTTTCAGGTTGGGTTTGGGTTAGGGTCATTTGGGTTTGGGTTTGACTTTGAAAACAGGTTTTGGGTCGGGTTGGGTTCGGGTTTGGTAAGGCGAATCTCAGGTTGGGTTTGGGTTCAATTTCGAACCCAATGCAGGACCAGGCATTCTCGATATCAGTAATAACAAGTTCACGCCCATTCATGTGTTGGCAACTTTTTTCGACCTGGAATTCCTGATTGGCTTATCTCCATCTCCAGTTGTTTCAAAAAAAGTTCAGTGGATTTTTCAAGCAGGCGCAGATGCTTCAAATGGTCAGATTGGAAGGAACATCGAAAAGTGATCACTCAAAATCACTGAAATCAAAACTCGAACAATATGATGATGAAGTTACTGGAACAGCTGCGCGGAGTTAAATTTTGGGCTGCTAAACGAGTTACGTTTGGAGAGATCACAAAATATGCTCTAAACATCTTGATCAGCTTCTTCAGCAGGGATCGAACAAGTTTTCTCATTGGCTTCAATTGTCCAGGATGGTCAAAGGCGTCGGTTAGGAGCAGAGAATACTGAAAAAGAACTCATGATAAAAGTAAATAGTGAATATTTTATGTAAAAATAATGTGTACGGTGTACAGTGTATGTTTATACGCTACTGATGTAATTCTTTTTACACATTCAATTATCAATATGTTATGCTGTTTAATAATGTGGCTATAGTGCTTATGTGTTTATCTTCTCAATTCATTATACAATATAATGCAAAAAAATACCAATACCAATTCAAGAAAAAAATTGGTATTTTGAATTGGTAACCAATTATCAATTACCAACTTCATCAATATCAATATTACCAATACCAATTACCAATACCAATTCAAAATCTCAATACCTGCCAACCATAATGGTAAGAGTCTGCCAATACAGTATACAATCAACCCTAATAAAGAATACACTTAACCACATTAAAACATTAATGCAGACTGCCTAACAGAGAAGTACATCTACTTTTATACTAAACTATCATATGATACCAGAATATCATAAACACATTCCTAGCATTCCTAACATTCCAGCTTAGTAAACAAGTATGACTAAAGTATGCATATAAAAACTTATGACGTCAGAACTCAACTAATACTGACGTCACCGTGACGTCAATGATCATATGAATGCTGAAACTAGATTATTGCAGTTTATCTTTTAACTAGTTTGTTCCAGTTCTTCTTGTGTCTTTCGTTTACTCAAGTTGCGTTCTGCGTGTCTACAGTATGCTTGAATCTCACTCGTTACAGCGTTTTATAATTAGAAATAAGATTAATTAATTAATTAATTAATTAAAACGGAATTAACAATAATAAATAATGGCCAACTATGCAGAGCAAACGAAGAAAACAAAGAAGGCAAAAAATAATCCGTATCTCAATTTGACGCTTTAATGGTTGAATCCGAATCTTGTTCCAGAAGGTCGTCGACGGATACTTGACTCTTTACGTCATTTAAACAAACAAAAGTTTAGTTAGATGGGTCAACCATAGTTGAAGGACAACAATAGTCGCTGGACAACTGTAGATTAATGTAACACATTACTTCGGTATGTCCTCATACGCGAAATGGCTTTTGTAAATTCTCGCACTGCAAACTTGTTCGGGGTTGTAATTAAAATGATTTGCGAATAACGGTTATTCAAAATAGCACGCGATCTTGTAGATGGCGTCGAATGATTCTTCGCCTTTAGTGAGGATTTAACGAAGAATCTGTTGCAACCACGTGGTTCCGGATTTAGCCAGACCATTTACAATTGCATCACTGGTACATGGAACATAAATGTGATCTTTGATTATCGTATCATTATCAGCGGCTGAAATTGCTAAGAAACGCGCGAGTCTTTTCCGTGCATCCATTTTATTGATATTTTAAAACATGAAGAAAAAACGAATTCAAGGGAAACGTTCCAGATGATATTTTGTCGAAAATAGAAACACGCGCTGTTGATTACAAATTTTTTGAGAGCAACTCAACAACAAATATCAGCTGTCTTTCAGCAAACATAAACCACAATCGATGTTCTATATATACACTATCGATACCCTAATGTCCAACCACTCGACGTAGCTTGGACGATGAACTAACGTTTGTAAGTTATGGAAAAGAATTCTCAGGAATAGACCATGAAAACCGACTGACCATCTTACTGACTTTTACATATTACTATTATCAACGATAGACAACAATCAAGCACAGTCGGCGAACAGTGACAAAAAGGTAAAAGTTATACCTTCTCAAAGCAATGAAATCATGGATTCATTTATTTTCTATTATTGAACGACTAAAATGAACAAATGAGTATGAGTAATAATAGATATCGTGAGTAATAAAAGTCGACAAACAATTCGAACTGGGCAATTATTTGATGCGTTTGATTTTCTTCTATTTCTGTTGAAGAATGTTCAAACGGTTTTATTTAGATGGAGGCAACGTAGTGCAACATTTTGCTCACTTCAGGTTGATGTTCGTCTCTGTAGAAACAAATACATTGTAATTAGTTGGATCATCATCATCATCATCATCATCAAATTTTTTGAGAGCAACTCAAAACAAATATCAGCTATCTTTCAGCAAACATAACCCACAAACGATGTTCTTCATATTAGTCGCTGATATGCGTGCTCATAAAATAGTTGGCATGCTTCATTCATGAGCGATAACGTATAAACAAAATCGAGAGCTTCATTTGTTCTTCGACCAAAATCTATCTAAATACGAGTGTTCAACCACTCGACATAGCTTGAACGATGAACTAACGCTTGGAAGCTTACAAAAGCAAATTTTAGTAATTTAACTAACGTTTTCATCTCTTTGGTGTTTTTAACATCTAAAATGAATCCTGAACTTCAAAATGTGATGGATGAAATAAAAAATGAGTTCAGATCTGTGACAGTTGATCCGAATATTCTTTCATGGAATCTTCATGCTCGTGGATATTTAATTCAAGACGAATTAGATGAGATTAAATCAACACCAATGACTACAGCAAAATTTGTCGTAATTTTTTTGGTATTTTTGAATTGGTTCATTGCTGATTAGTTCGTTTGCAGTTGATGTTTGCGGCACTTAAAAGGCGAACAGAAGATGTCTTCAAAAAGTTACAGGAAATTTGCATCGAAGCAGACAACATGGTTTTTTACGAGTTGCTGCAATTGAAGTTAAAATCAAGGGGCAATTACGATCATTTGTTAATGACTGAAGAAGAAAAAAGTTTACATTGCAGCCAAAGTAATTTCCTCAGACCCATAGCGAAATTCCACGACATTCATAACTACTCTATTTTTCCAGATTGTAGCCCATCAGTCAAGGAAAAAAAGGGCTCTCAAGACGTACATCCTGTAAATGTGGCCTACAAACCATGGAAAAGTAATGCACTAAAAGTTCAAAGGAAGAGTTAATTAGTCATCCATTACTGCTTCCAGGGACTAAGTTTACGCACACTTCAGCATCGGATGCTTTTCCAACGCTGGTCCATCAAAAGTATTTAAATGAACATCAGGAATTGGACCCAGATTGGCAGGACTGCAGGAAAAGTAATTTCCTCAGAGTTATAGCGAAACTTCAAGACGTTCGTGACTACCGTATTTTTCTAGATTGTAGCCCATCTGCCAACGAAAAAAAGGACTCTCAAGACATACGTCCTGTAAATATGGCTTATAAACCATGGAAAAGTAATGCACTAAAAGTTCAAAGGAAGAGTTAATTAGTCATCCATTACTTCAGCATCAAATGATTTTCCAATGCTTGTCCATCAAAAGTATTTAAATGAACATCAGGAATTGGACCCAGATTCCATAAGCTTCGAATCCGAACTCGGTAGTGGCAACTACGGTAGAGTGCTGAAATGTATCATTCAGAAAAATCAGCCACGAATGGATTTCACTGTTGCAGTGAAAATGCAAAACTGGACGCGCAATTACTCCGTATCAATGCTGATTTTGTAACGAAACAAAGTTCTATTTTATTTTAGCAAGTGCGTCATTATCGAAAAAGGGCGAACAAGAAATCGAATGCCTTAAGCACGAAATGAGAGTCCTTCTCTACATTGGTCCACATTGCAATGTCGTGAAGTTGTTAGGGGCCATTTCTATACCGAATAAATTCGGCCCATACGCAGTTGTAACCGAATATTGCCAATTTGGCGACTTGGAAAGATACATCAGAAAAAGAAAATCGTTTTACAAAGTGATCGTTGCAAGAGTGATAGTCATCATGAGATCTTTTGAGTCATCATGAGTCACATCTGTCACCACGAACCATCGAGTGTTTTGAGTCTTGAAGTTACTTGAAAGTGATGAAAGCGGCACATTTATTTTGTTGTGTTTGTGTATACAGGCTGCAAACGTTGAAATACCTGCTCATCTCGATGAGTTGTCCGCTACTTTGGAAGGAAACTACCTCTGCTATTCGGCGCTGTTAATGTACGGCCTACAAATAGCGAACGGTGCATATTATTACACTCATTGCAGAACGGTATTTTTCGCCTGATCCATTGGTTTATTTCAAAAATAGTCT
>JAQGBA010000811.1:0-22500 GCA_034698125.1 Prionchulus punctatus
CAGCAATGAAAGGGCTTTCGACTAATATATATGACACCGCGATCGGCGTCGGGCAGTAAAAAGGTTTCCCTCGTTAGAGAAAACAAACAATCGAACAGCAACAACAGTCATGGAATCAAGGATGGCTTTGTGGCTCCAACCGCCCCCCCCTATCCCTGTCCGCCACGTGGAATTATTTATACACTGTACTTGACATTGTTGTAGATTGCTTGAAATCCAACTTGCATTATATTTCATTACAGTGGGTAATTTGAATTATTGTCAGCCATTTCGATGTTTTCTGTTAAGTTAATATTTTATTTCTTGTAAAAAAGGCAATTAAGTTTATTGAATATGTTGAAAAAATTACAATTACGTTATTCATAAAACTTTAAAATTTGCTGGCAAAAAAGAATCGGTCGTTTTCAAAAATCCGTCGATGATACAAAAGATAAAGCTGGCCGTTGGTAGAATTTTTTCTTCTTCATAAATGTTCGATTGAGAATAATTTGTCGCAGGGTATCGCCGAATGTTTTCATCGATAAAGCGTAAATAAATGGATTCAGTGCGCTGTTACTGTAACCCAACCATGTGAATATTAACAGTAATTGTGCTGGTATGCAGCCTTCGCAAACATTGCCTGCAACCATAAACACATCAAGTAACTCAAGTCAGTCATTAGTCAATCAAATAGTCAGCAAAGTCTCAAAAACAGAGCTGCAGGCTAATAATCTATATGCTCGGCTGCCGTGCTGACTGGACTTGCTGACTTTGACTTGCAGACTTGCTCGCAGATGTCGCTTGCGAAAACGGAAATCTTTACTTACTTATAACAAATAGCACGAAAAATGGCAACCAACAAAGTACGAATGCTCCGACGACCAACGCCAAAGTGACGGCGGCTTTGTTTTGCTTGCGAAAATCGTGCGTATTTTCAATCTGATAAAGTGATAACGGCGCTGTCAGCACGTTTATGTAACGATTTTTCGATTTATCTTTGGCGTGAGTCAAGCTCGACGCTCGACGAACGTTGCCCTGTCGAATTTCGACGAAAGATTTCGTACGTTTTTGCGCCAGACGATAAATGCGATAATAAAAAGCCAATATAACGGCGAGAGGAATGAAGAACGATAAAATCACCGAATAAATCACGTAATCCAATTGTTTTCCGACGTGGCACGATGTGAACGGTGTTTTTTCGACGTTCGCATCGTCGTCCTCCTTACGCTTCATGCAAGACAATAAAACCGCTATGGAAAACACCCAAACGAGCAAAATCGAGAACCACAGTTTCTTCCTCGTAACAAGGTAAGCGTATTCAAGTGGTCGAGCGATGCCGACGTACCTGTCAATGCTGATAACGCACAGCGTGGCTATGGACGCCGTCGAACATATCACATCCATTGATGTCCACAGACGACACGCTGTCTGTCCCAGCAGCCACAGCCCGCCGTGCCATATTTCCACAACAGCCAGCGGCATTACTGTAGCGCCGACGAGCAAATCGGCCATAGCCAAACTCGTTATGAGAATACTGGCGTGAATGCGATTCAACTTTTGGTTCACTCTGACGGCGATAAGGACGAATAAATTGCCGATTATCGTCGTAAGAGTTAACAAGCCGGTGACTATACTGAACATCACTCTCAGTCGGACGCTGGCTATCAGCAGCTGTTCTTCGACCGAAGAAGAACTGTTGCGAGTGAAATTGATATGGTCGACTTTAGTGAACATGCTCGGAAATGAGGAGAAAACAACTCGGAACTACGAAGTAAAAGTTCGAAGAATAATAGTTCTCGAAAGGGCGAGCGTCCATCAACTATTGACAGGCGGCGCCAACCGACCGAGACGGGAACTATAGACCAGAACCTTTCTCTTTTATCGATGTTCCTCATCAACCGAAAACGCGTATCTGTATTTCCTTCCGCGGCTATTTCGTGAACGTCACAAATTTGCGAATAGCGAAATTATTTTGCCTTTAATCTCTCTATATCACGAAAATATAGAAAACTTCCCTCCGGGATAGATACGTTAATTAAAATGTTTTTTGTTATAGAAAATTTTTCATATTATGTACACGCGCATAAATTTCGCTTTTAGGCTTATAGATTGTATACGCTGATCCTGATTTGGAATTCATTAATTTCATGTCGCAGACGCGTGCTTCCAAAAAACTGTTCAAAGTCAAATTAAAAGCAAGAAATATAAAAATGGAGAAATCTATAGTTACAGTAAGTAAAACTGTTCACCGCAATGAAATCAGAATCTGATAAACATGGAAATGTAAAGGTGATTTTCAAGTGTATATCAAAGACTGATCTGCAAGCAAATCAGGAGTGTCGCTAAATCACAGGCTTAGATACGTTAAACAATTTTTGCTTTCGAACTTCTTATTTTAGTTGTCTTTTTATGTTTTCTAAGTAGTTTAACATTTATCTTTCATGCATAAAACATTGTAAGCAACTATTTCAGATGATAAACGACCGACAACTTCCGCATATTATTTACAGGGTAACTAGAAGAGGAACGATTGCATTATTAATTAAACCATTGATAAATCTATCCTTATATCCTTCATCAATGACGTCGACCTGTCGCGACATGAATAATATTCTAATTTACTTGAATGTTTCTATTTCATAACGCAATAAAATAATAACATAACGCAAGAAACAGAAAATTTGTATAATGAAGAACGATAACCAATAAAAATAATAATCAGCTGGAAAATGGAGAAAATACGGCGACGGCATTTATGACAAGTAAAAAATGAAAAAAGTTGTATTGTTTCGTTGGTTGGTCAGTCAAACTATCTACAGTACGACTTACCTAATCATCTGCGTCAACGATAAAAAAAAAGAGAAAAAACTAATTACAGATTATAAGGGGGATTAATCCTTTACACTTGGAAAAAAAAATGGTCAACCTCAATCTGCTGGCCATAATTACTTTCAAAATTGACTAAAGTAATGGTTTTCGGAGAGGAATGATGACGATCAGTGCTAGAAGCTCTTCGAAGTTAAAAAACTGAACCACGATTTAACGATTGATCATTTTGAAAATTTTTGACGCACATGAGAGAAAATAGTGAGAAAACGTCAGCAAAAAAGATTGACTTGGGATACTATTTTGACATACTGAAGAACTAAGAGTGTTAGTGTACTTTGTTCCAGACAGGCAGTCTCAGTATTTGATATACAACTGAAATTGTGTTTTCTAATTTTCATGAAGAACCGAAATAAAGGACAGTAAATAAACGAGCTGCTCAATTTCAAAATAATTTGTATATAAAACAACTTGATTTTCTTGCCTGTACTTGCCAGTTTAAACTTGCAGTCAATGTGCAGCACTTAAAAAATAGTGCTGCAGATGGTAATAAAAGATTTTTGGATTTTGGATATTTGGCGACTTGCGACTTCAGTTGTTGAAGTTCTTTAGCTGACCGTTTCGATTTCTTTATCTGAATTAGGAAAAAGACGCTTTCCGTTGAAATTTCACATGGAAAACGAAGACTCGTTTGCGTTTTATGGAAAAAAAACCATTCTTGGTATATTTTACAAACCAAACGACAAAGATTATCAGCGATTTTACATTTTCTATCGTTTGTTTTTCACGACTTTTTTCAATTTTAATGTTCTTCCCTAAGAGGACATCAAGTGATGACGAAATCAAGGGAATCAATAAATAGCAAGCGGTAGTTTGAGCAAGTAAAATTACATGAAAGAAGTGGATGAAATGGATTTGAAAAATTTGCATGGAACGAAAAGTGCTGAAATACTACAATTAAGAAGTTGGAAAAGTTATTTGATTGCAATTCAGCAACAGCGATCGTTGCAAGTCTAAATCGTCGTAGCTGTTCGCGGAAAAATCAATTTATGCACCCTCGTGCCTTGCAACGTTTGCGCAATCAGCAAATCTTGCAGAGATTTAGCTTTGCGAAATGTTTTGGTGGACAAAGGCGCAATAAACAGCGAAAATCGACGATTAGGCATTGAACTGATTCAACGATAAAGGCGAAGTTTTGTACAAATTGCGTTTCGAAAGTTTTCAAAACGGCAAAGCACCGTTTTCGGACAAGCATATTTCGGATCCGTTGGAATTCATTCTAAAAACACGACGTCTTCCAAAGTGCACCATGTGGAGAATATAGACTATTACAAAATTTGTCAAAGATTTCTCCCGAGATGCAATGATATTCGATTGAAGTCAAGACGAAGACGAAGTTGTTGATTTCGATTAAGAGTTGTTTTGTATGTTTATAGCGTAAGTCATTGGTGATATGTTGTTTTTAAATTCACTACAAGTAAAGTTTTCTTCCGCAGTATGGGTTCATTCGAAATATACAGCAAACAGAGAATACAGACAAGAAGTAATTGAGACAGTAGATATTAGCTCGGCAAAAGATAAGTCAGTAAGAAGAAACACCATCCCTTCAACAGCTAAAGCGGATTTACCTCACGACTTGACTGCTTGCAGTCATTTCTGCGCAGTTGACATTGATTCATTTATACAAATCAAGTAGTTGAGTTGCAAAACTCAAAGAATAAAATCTTCATAAAAGACTACTGGACATTAAATACAAGAACAAATTTACAACTCGTTCTAAAGTATATTGTTAAATAAGTCCACATCATTGTGATCTATGCATTCGTAGCAAGAGGAATAACTGATTATCTTCTCAGCGAATTCCGTAAACATTTCGACCCATTTAGCGGCCAGCTGTCGACCGCGATACTTTTTCTCGATCATTTTCCTCGTGAGATAGTTCATCCAAAATACATTTGTTCGCGGTTCGAAGTGCTTCCATTCGTTGCTAATAAACGAAAAGTTACGCACTGGCTACTTCGAGATTAAACTCGAAAATGACAATGAAACTCGAAAAATGACACTTACTTATTCGTTTCACGCATCATTCGGTAAATATCAAATTGGTAATCGCCTTTGCCTTGGAAAAGCGCATCATCGTTGGCGAGGTCGGTAAATATCGTGACGCCATCTGAAAATAACTAAGGCCAACTGTAGTTCACTTGTCTAGCTAGCAACTGTAGTCGTAAACTGACCGACTATAGCACCAGCAAATAGCACGTACGAGTATAGTTCAATGTCATGTTACCTTTATGCAACCTTGAATTCGTAAAATCAATTACAAACGCGTGGACGCCTGCGGATTTCACTTTTATTTGCATTCCATTTATTGCGAATTCTTCAAAAAGATGAAACCATTTTTTGTCACTCAAAGACAATTTTTCGTTTAAAAAATACCTATAAATTTGGCTTTAGTCTTCTGAACTAGAACGTTGCCAATATGTAAATCGCGATGTTCAAATTCTAGAACTCTTTCGGCAACAGCCATCGTAAGCGTCAGTTGAACGAGAATGCTTTTCGCCTGTTCACCGGAGGTAAACTAAAATCACAGTGGTTAAAAAAAACAACAAAAATTGGTTCCAATTTTTGTTTTTACATTGAAGGATTCCAAATCTGTCCCTCCGTCGCCAAATTCGAAAACGACAAACAATTGATCTTCTTTGAATACGCCCGGTCGGTTGTTCTCGGAAGTTCGCTCATCGTCGAAATTATCCCATGCGGCCAATAGTTCTTCGGGATAAACTCCTTGGACGCAGAAGACACTAAAAAAAACAAAAAATCAGTCATGGCAAGCAAATAATCTGTAAAACAAAATCATTACAGCCAGCCAAATTTATTGCTTACTTTTTAACTTCGACAAAATTCGCCGTCATATCGAATTCATTCTTTTTCAAACTACTCATCTCTCTGAAAAATTAAACAGACATTAATTACATTCAACAAACACTCAATAAAAACAAAATTTCTTACACGGCAATCAATATTTCGGGGAGAATTTCGTCGAAGGTCTTTTGTTTTTCATCGTTCACACAAAAATCTCCTTCGACTGGAATGACCTAAATTATAAAAACAATTTCATCCATCGACAGGTAAACAAAATAATTGCAGATTTATTACTTTAAAAGCAACCGACTCTCCATCATCTTTGAAACTCTTGAAAACCTCACCGTACGTTCCTTCGCCGATTTTAAACAAATTTTGCATCATTCTAAGCAAGAAAAACAAAAAAAACACTGGACAATCGTGTTTCGATGTCAGTATCGAAAAGTGGTTTACTCATCGGGTATCGCGCATTTCCACGGAACTGGACGACCTTCATGGCAAGCATGGAAAAAAATCTCCTGCGGGTCGTAAGCATGCGAAGTATTGTTGTCCATAAAATAAGGCGGACAAACACCCTAAAAAAATAAAAATCATAATTTCTAAGAAACGATTTATAACTAAGCTGTAAAAACAAAATTCTATACCGTAAAAGATAATCGGCTGAAGCTTTTCGCCGACTGAACCGACTTCGTACTATTGTTGAAAGATTGTTTCAATTTTTCGACGGATAACTCTTTGGCCAATGCGCCTAATTGATCGTCTTGCTCGCTGTCGTCGATGTCGTGCGAGAAATCTTGAAATAAATCGCACGTTTTTTGTTTTTCCGACGACGAATGCTGACATACATCGACGAGTTCGACTTGAGCTAATTTATCGCTCGTTCGCTCATCGACGAGTTCGATTTCGTAATCGCTGTCAGACGATCGATTTTCTCGTTCGACGCTGACCGATTCGGACTTGTTTCCGATTTCGCGACTGCTAATAAAACAACTGGCTTCGGCGGGAAATCCTTCGACGAAATCGCTCGATTTACTTTTGGCAAATTTCCCGCTGGATCGTCGATCACCAGAATCGATGTAACTTCTGCGAACAACTTGCAATTGGTAAAAAATACTTCGATCGTCTGAACGATTTTCTTGTAACTTCGATTTACTACGGAAAACTGAAAGATGATCGCCGGCGACCGATAAACAACTGTCCCGGGCGAAAATCTGCTCGCCGAACTCGTTTGATTTGTTTTTCGGTGCGTTAACAATCGCCGAATGGTCGCTTCCAATATCCGTGAAGTGTTCGTCGGAATCGGCGTTCATCCTGAGCATTTCGTCGACCGATATCGAATTCTGAGAATCTTCGAATAATTCCTCGGGCTTCAAGGCGATTTGCGACGTATCCCCGTCGTACGTGGCTTTTCGATCGGATCGACCGAAAAGCGATGGCGTGCTGGTTTCGATTTGCATCGTATTCGGCTGATAAACGGAATCGGATTTATCGATTTGATTTCCCAGCAAATTCGATCGATTTCCCATCACTTTTCCAAGCATCGATCTTGTCGTACAGCGATCGCTTGCCTCGACGATCGGCAACGAATAATTTTCGTGAATGTCATTTATTTGCGCGATCTGCCGCTTTTCGAACGACGAAGGTGTCGGTGAATTGCTTTTTTCTTTTCTTATATTTCTTTTTTTCCCTTTTTTCTCGAAATTTTCGTCGTTTTTCGCTTTCTTGACTGGTTTCTTGTTCTAAAAGTAAAAAAACAACGCTAGCTAACGGGAAAGCGGGCAAATTCGCGAAACTTACGGCCGGATTCGGTCTAGAAGCGTTTTTCGTGGCTTTTTTCAATAAACTTTGTTTAGAATCATCTTTAAAGTAAACGGAAGAAAATAACGACAGCGAATGGTCGTCGGCGACAATACTTCGCCGGCCGCGAGGAATTTTTAGTTTTTCCTGTCGTCTTCCGACCATATTTTTCGAATTTTCGTTTAAATTATTTCCGGAAAAGCGCACATATTTTAAACAACCGCCGTTTTATCGTTATCGTAATTTAAACGCCACATTTTGATGCGCAAGTTTGATCCGCTGTATACTAATATAACTCTATTTTGAAAGCGATTTACGATTAATTAACATTTACAGCTTCTTTTAATGATCGTAAATATGAAGTTTTAGTTAATTAGCTAATTATTATAATCAATTTTGAAATAAAGAAGAAAAAATGGGGAGGCCGAAATCGAAAATTCCAGACCGGTAAGTTGAAATTATTGATTTTTTTTTATTGTTTCTCGTAAAATCACGCAACTATTTTGTTTCGTTATTTTTAAGATGGGAAAGTTATTCGCCGATTGGTCGCCGAATTCCGGACACGAGGTTTATTTGTTGCAAGTGCCCTTTAAAAGAAGTAGGCAAAGTAGTGAGCTTGTAAATCTTAGAAATATCCAGTTTTTTGATTTACAAAACAAATTGTAGTGGAGTTCAGTTTTGGTTGTATTTTTTAAACGTGTTTGATAAGTCGATTGTCGTGACACTTCATTTGTCTTTCTGCGACTTTTAATTTATTTTTCAGGAACTTTGCAGAAAATTGCCGTCGAAATCCGATTGGTTCACGCCCGAACTATTGTTTCGAACCGTTGCCGAAAACGATCTGAAAATCGGACTTGTCATCGACTTGACGAACACCGATCGTTATTACGATACAAGCGTAAGCCATTTTCACTAGCCACGCGTTATTTTTTGTTTTTTGTTACTTATCGGTCCATTGCAGTCGATCACTTACGCCGGATGTGAATATCAAAAAATCATGACTCCTGGGCACGACGTACCCAGCCGCGATGCGATAACGCAATTCGCTCAAGTAATCGAAAAATACGAAAAGAAGTATTACAACAAAGGTAATGGATTCATCGACTGTCTTTGAGGTTGCTAAATTTATGTCAGCCTTACGAAATATTTGTTTTTAGAGCTGGTTATCGTTGTTCATTGCACTCACGGAGTAAATCGAACCGGATATCAGATTTGCCATTATTTGATCGAAACCATGGGTTGGAGCTTCGATAAAGCCGTTCAAGGTAAAATAGCTGGCGACTCGTACATGCCTAGTTAGCTTGGACCAGTTCTTTGTTTTCTCAACTCACTAACGAGCACTTTCTTGAAAGTAACTGTTTTTAGCATTCAATCTCGCTCGAGGTCATTCGATAGAAAGAGAAAACTATTTGGCCGCGTTGAAAGACGCCGAACGTAATCGAAATAAGTACGCAGCCGATGACATCATCGCTTCGGCCGCTAGCGGCGTGGCTAGTATTACTGTAGATGCTGAGGAGGACGACTTTGTACTCGAAGACGTTATTGATCTTTGATCTCTGAATGATTTTTATTGTACAGAATTTTTTTCTTTTAAAAGTCATCCAGTGAATTTTTTTTTCCGAAAAGTAAAATGTTCCGACGCATATTTTGTTTTATTTCAAGTACACCGTGCTCTCGCTGTTTAGGTACATCGGTAAGGACGGTCGATTGATAAAAAAGCGAAAAAGAGCCAGGGTCGCATCATCGTCGTCTTCGTCGTCGTCGTCCAGCTCCGAAAAACAGCGCGGCAAGCGAACTGTAGAGCCGCAGCAACCGCTTATAGTTCCGCCGCCGCCGCCACCGAACATGTTCCAACAGATAAACTTCATGCAACAAATGATGATGGGCGTTGCTCAGATGCACGCCATGTTCAATCAGATGCAACCTCAGCCGCCTCCGCCGCCGCCCTCGGGTCCACCTCCCGCCTCCGCTCCTCCGCCGCCCGACACCGAGGCGGCGAGCAGCAGCCATCAGCAGGAATCCGCCGCGACGGGCGACGACGAGGATTATTCGGATTCGGTTTCTGACTCGAACAGCAGTCGGGAGGACGAGCCCGGTGCGGCGCCAAGGCCCGGATGGGAACTCGGTGGTCGAGTCGAGGGAGCCGCGAAAACTGCCGGCGAAAAACGACGCATGCGCAAAAAGCGACTGAAGCAAATGCACTACACGATGCAACGGGGAAAGTTTTGGGAAATTCGTGAAATGCAGAAAGAGCGATACGGATTTTAGCCGCTGGCTGTCCAACAAATTAGCTTTTCTATAGCTCATTAAAAGATACGTTGTATATTTGGGAGGATGGCCATTGAGATTTTGATGGTACCTGTTTTGATTTTCCATTTGCTTCAGCAACTGAGCTGTATGAAAGCTGTTTTTGTCTTATCTGTTAATTTTGACAACACGTTTTTTCCTCGAGTGATAAGGGAACTTTGTTTTTCGCGTTCTTTTCAAAATGGTTCTTTTATTTCTTTTCAAGTTGTTGTCATAAATTAAAGTTACCAAACATTTTTTATGGTTTTATCAGCGTAAGAAGACAGGATGAAACAAATAACAGGTCAAATTTTGTAGCTTTTGAAACGTAAAGCTTGTTTTTCTATTACGTTACCAAGCAAATTTTACACACGAACCTATAAAGCAAATTCAAATGTTTTATAGATTGAAGATTTTTTGCAATCTTTTTTAGCAGTTAGGAAGAAATTTATGAAATATCGTAAATTTTATGTTTCATATGAAATTCAAAATATTTCACTTTTTCACTGGCTGTTACTTTTATTATGACGATGACAAAAATAGCAAGCGAACGGAAACTCAAACATCATCGTCATGTGGTTTTTGGTTGCATAATAATAAAGAATTGTAATAAAAGGTGTAAGGAAAAATATTGTTTCAGCAGAATCATAAATTTTTCCACATTTTATCGACGAAAGTGAGCACCACATAAACCTCGAACGAGTCACTCGCCTGATGCAATAATCGCATGAGCTTGCTACTTTTCTCGTTTCAATTCCATGAGAGAATTAAAGCCAATCCTATTTGAGAATTGCATCAGACATTTTTAAAATCCATTGCCATTCAATATCTCTTAGCCAACTCAACTTCAGTTGTCGCTTATCTGTTAGTGGATTTGCATAATTTGTCGCCATGACTGATAACATTTTCAAACATTTGGCTCCTGCTCATGAATCGCCTCACGCCAAAATAACAATCGTCGGTGTTGGTCAAGTGGGAATGGCTTGCGCGTTCAGCATAATGGTACAGGTGAGTCAATGGGTGAGTCACAATATTGTCTCTGTTTTGACTGAAACCTGTTCAGAATGTTGCCAGCGAAATCTGTTTGGTCGACGTCATGCAGAATAAGCTGAAAGGTGAAATGATGGACTTACAACACGGATTAGCATTCGTGAAAAGCTGCTCTATAAAAGCAGACACTGGTGAGTGATAAATAAGTAAAGTTCTTTCACAACTGCGAGTGGAATAAAAGTTCAGTAATCCTAAATTAGAGATTTACAACATGAATTCAGATATTGACTTGCGAATAGATTCACTTAGACATCCGACCATTGTTTGTGTCGTTCTGCACGCCTAAAAATCAAGATCTGAATACGGGGATTGTAAGGTTTTACTTCATATTTTCAGACTATGCTATAACAGTTGGATCAAAAATATGCATAATTACTGCTGGCGTTAGGCAACAAGACGGTGAAACTCGTTTGTCGCTGGCTCAACGAAACGTGGATATTTTTAAAAGTATGTAATTTCATGACACCTTTTTTGTTTTTGCACGTTTAAAGTTGGAAATATTTCGTTACTTTTTTCAGAAATAGTTCCTAATTTGGTGAAATACAGTCCGAATGCAATCTTGTTGGTTGTTTCTAATCCAGGTGCATTGATAAGGCGTATTTTTATAAAGAAATTATTGCTAATATTTCAGTCTTCATTCAGTGGATATTCTGTCGTACGTCACTTGGAAATTGAGCGGATTTCCCAAAGAACGCGTTATTGGATCTGGTACGAATTTGGATTCGGCTCGATTTCGATTTTTGATCTCCGAATGCTTGAACATTGCTCCTTCGAGTTGCCACGGATGGATTATTGGTGAACATGGCGATTCGAGTGGTAATCAAGAAATCGGCATCCAAATTGATCTTTGCTGCAAAGAAGCATTCAAGTTTTTTTCAGTGGCTGTTTGGAGTGGTGTCAACGTTGCAGGAGTTCAGCTTAAAAACAGCGAACAATCAGCTGCTTCGGATTACGGCGACTTGGAAACGCTTCATAGAAAGGTCATAGACAGGTACGAAATAATGCTTGTAAATCACCGGCTGTTTTATTTTCTGCTATGATTTTAGCGCTTACGAGATCATCCGTTTGAAAGGTTACACTAGTTGGGCTGTTGGCTTATCGGTGTCGTCGATTTGTTGCAGCATCATTCGAAATACGCGCAATATCTCTGCATTGTCAGTGAACATCAACGTAGAAATTACTGTCGTACAGTTTCTGTAATTTTTTTGTACATCAATGAGCATTTGTTAGGGCATTCACGGCTTTGAAAACGATGTTTACTTGTCTCTACCAGCGGTGGTTGGCGAAAATGGGCTTACAGATATCGTCCGACAAAAACTCGACGAGAAAGAACACGAAAAATTGATAAAATCAGCTGAAATGATGTTCGAAGTGCAAAAAAGCCTGTTACTGTAGTTTTTTCGAAATAAAATGCGAGTAAACTTGAAAAAAGCAGACAAAATTTTTATTTTTCGTCTTTTTCATCGCACTTTGGACGAAAATCCACAAATTGCACAATTCATTTTACACCCTTCGCCATTTCAGCATCCAATTTCATTTGGCTTCCAATTTTGGTCAAGTTTGGTTGCTTTTTGGCATCATGTCTACTAACAGGTTTTTCATTTTCGTTTTCGCTATTAAATTTATTAACGCCGACATTTTTTTCGAATGCATCAATAAATTCAACTCAAAATTCGATGGCGCGTGTAATTTCGTCAATGTTCTCGATTTATTCATCGTCGTCGACAATTTGGCTGCAAAAAACGTTGACCACCAAACTCAAAAAGATGATTACAAAGCAATTTTGGATTCGTTCGTCGATTCGACACGTTCTTCATTCGATGAAGATACTGTTAAATTCATTCTGGCGTATGGTTTCCGTTTCTGCCAGTTTCGAGTATTTGACAAAGGTGAACAATCATTAAAGAAATTTTTAAACTTAACGCTGCTCGAAATCTCGAAAGTAAGCTCTGTTTTACCCGCTTGTTTGGGACTGTTGAAGGACAAGGAAGAAGTAGACGGAAGTCCAAACGTGCCGAACGCTGTTTTAGGTAAGCTATTAATAAACAAAAAAATCTAACAAAAAGCTATAAGATATTTGTGTATTTTTTACTAGTTTTAACTCCTGGAGCTCAAAATTCTGAAAGTGGTAACAACATTACGCGTTCATTGAAGCTACTCGCCAATGCTGGTTTTACTATCTTCGTCTTCGCTTACAAAAATTCGAAAGCTAACTTGGCCGACGTATTCGCTTCCGAATTTACGTTCGAAGAAAACGTTTACCTGTCGCAAAATCCTAACATAAACGACATGGTTAAATTGACGAAATGTTTTTGCCATCTTTTACCCGATTCCGCAAAGCAATCGCTGCTTCCAGTTGCTAGGACTCAAACTTCGTTTCATCCGAATGTTTCTAGTCCACATAACGAAATCGATGCATCGTCGCTGTTGAGTGGAAATACAGTTTCGAAACCGTTTGAATCAGTCGTGGAAGATGATCAGTCGGAAGTGATTTACGCTGTCGTCGGAATTTGCTTCGGAATAATTGTCGCCGTGATCGTTGTTTTAATCATCATCGTTGTTAGCTTTCGAAAAAGACATCGAAGTGGTGATAAGGAAAAGCACAGAAAGACGAAAAAGAAGAATCATGTCATTCAAACGACGCATCTATATGGACAAAATCGTCGTTTGCGTACATCGATTGTAGCTTGATTGATTGGTTGGTTGATTATTCTGCAAATTTTCTTGTTTTAGTAGACCTGTACTGTTCATTGTATTTTCAATAAAAAGTTGGTAATTTTTGAATGAAGAGATCGTTGATGTATCAAAAAAACCGTCTGTGAAAATCTGTCCTTTCTATGAGCCCGATTATATCCCATTGAAGAAAGCGATACTAATGCTAGTGTCACAAATTAGAAACGCTTAGACGAGTTCTTTCAAAGTCATAAGATAAGCAATATTGATTTTAAATCAGAAAATCATGATGCTCAACCGACTAACTAACAGGACTGTAGAGTCTGTCGCAACAATTTTCAGCTGATGTTCAAATCCCAAGATGTAGAAGGTCGAGAAATTTAGCCTGTCAAAACGTACATGCCTCAGACTGGTAACGTTTCAGTTTTTCGCCCAATAAATTGAACAGATGCGGTCTAAACGTGCACTTTGTTGGGTTTAGAACAGACTAACATCAACGAAAGTTTGAACGGATAATTCCGAAATATGATTGCTCCTGCCTGTATTTGCGAGCTTATAAGCCATAGTTTTTTCCCGAAACGGTCTTCCTCCATCTACGGCTTATCTCGGAAGCCATGGCGACTAATAAGCGAGTATGGAAAGCAATGCCTACTCACTGGAAGGTGGCTTTTCAACTCAATTTACGGTGCATCTCATAAGGAGGGCGGCTTACGAATGACTACTGAAGTAAGTACAATATTGCCTCGCAGAAAACTTAACAAACTTTTTTGCTTGTCCATTCTACTAGAAGCGCAATCTTACGAATAATTGTTATTTGACAAAACAACTTCAGTAAAACAGCTGTTGCAGCTCCATCAGGTGCGCGTGGATTATGGCATACGCCAGCACACATTAGCTTCAGGCTTGCAAAACTAACGACGCCAGCACGTTTAGGGTTGGTTTTCGAATAGAGTTGTGCCAAAAGTTTAGTGTGTTCTCGAAAGCTTATTTGCAAGCAGTCTGAATCCGAAAAATGTTTAAAGCTATTTGGATTTGCGCACTATTTGGTATGCAGCATATATTCTACCATAGCATTGACATTGCTCTTATTACATATTTTGTTTTCTTTATAAAGTAGTTGCAGCAGTGGGCATCTGCAATGGGGCGGCCACTCCTGGTTCGGTCCGAGGCGGCAACGCCTGCGCCAACGACAGGCAGTGCTTTTCGGGTTTGTGCAAGAACAGGAAATGCGCAAGAGACAGCAGGATTCAAGGAAAAGTGGGAAGCGAAGGCGAATGCGACACGCACACACACTGTCTGTCGGGATTGTGCCACAGGAGCGAATGTTCGAGAGATAGCCCAGAGATAAACAAAGTCGGCAGCTTGGGATATTGCCAAACGGATAATCAGTGCTACTCGGGACACTGCAACGCCAACACTTGCGGAGTGGCTTCGACCATACCTGGCAAAGTCGCCGGCGGTGGTCACTGCAACACGGACAAAAACTGCTTCTCCGGTTACTGTAAGAACAACGCTTGCGCTAAAGATTCCGGATCGCTGAATAAAGTCGGTAACACCGGAGCTTGTTTGAGAAACGCTCAGTGCTTGTCCAATCACTGTACAGCTGGTAAATGTACGGCTCATTAAAGTATCACCATCTTTTGTAGACAAGTTTTATCATAGTGCCAGCTATCATTATAGCCAGTGAAACAAATACGCTCGTTTTCAAATAAATGTTGCATTATTTTGGTTCTAATCTTGTTTCGCTTTCTCGACTGCTGTAATAAAATTTAAATTTGTCAATTCGGTACAGAAAGGCGTAAAACGTGCAGATTAATCGATGCTTGTCAAAAACTTTCAATTTCGACATCTTTTTTTCATTCGTCTCACCAACAGATTGAACAGGGCAAAAAAAAACCAATATCTTTTATTTTCAATATGGTTTTCGATCATCGTTTCACACTTTTTTGCACCCCCATCTGTCGAAATTCAGACCGAACGATTTGCTTTCTGGGCTGCGAAGGCGACGGAAATCGGGACCGTGATTTTTATTCGATTCCACATTGCGAACAATGCGGCAGGTGGTTTTGGTAAAAACGGGACAGCCGTCCCCAAGACAATAGGCAACATTCTTTTTCGACGTCGTTTGACAAATGAGTCTGTCGACTTAATACCGTACCGGGCTAAAAAAACGACCCCAAAATCTAAGGACGCCTCGAATCGAGGTACCCGTTTAGACAGTGAGGAATAAAACAAAAATCGCGTCGTCTCCGACCTAAAAACATGCTAAATTTATCGTGAAACTGTTTTGACTTAAAAAATTGCTAAATTCTCTCATTTGACGTCCTTGCCGACGAATGGCGAATTACTGACAAATAATGACGGATCGTTTGTCCGACTAATTAGCCGCGGGGTTAATTCGACAAAAACCTGCGGATAGACGACGCCGCCGACGATCGTCGAGTAGACGTGCCAAAAAAGAAACTAAAGAAAGAAATTGATACCTACACCGCGCGCGCGCACAGATAACGCGTTGGCAAAACTAAAAACCGGTACTCGCCGTTCATCAAAGGAGGAAAAACGGCGACCGAGGCCGATCCACTGTACAGTTTATATTCAACCGTGTTATTGTTTTTATGCGAACTTGACGACGTTTGGAATGGAAAAGAAACAATGACACTATAAAAACTTTTTCATAATCCTATTCCGATTCGAGTTTTTGTTTTTCGCGCCCGCGGCTAAACGACGACGAACGACATGTGTGGCAAATTGTTTCTAAATATTCGAAACAAAAACTTTTTTTCGTTACTAATCGCATCAATAGTCCAAATAACACTTCGACCGACGTCGTCTGATTAACGACTCCAAATAACGTCGGGTCGACGACGGTCTAAAAAACTATTCGTATCGTTGTTATTTTGTCCAAATTTGCAACTTTTCTTCGGTGTCAAGATCGAAAATTTGTTCTTATGTGTGTTTCGGTGTCGCGTTTCGCGGACGGGAGGTCGTCTACATTTTTTTCGGAACAAAAAGAAACATTTATACAGTAAGATAAAACGATATAATAAATGTGCCGTGAAATGAAACTGTTTGCGAAATACGGCGAAAGTTGCCTGGTGTACGTTTAACAAGCGATAGACTCCAAAAAGTGTCCAGTCGAACCGTTTTACGAGCAAATTTCGGCTTAGAACCAAAAGTGTACTCTCAAAGCGTTTTACAAGCAAATTTTCATCTACGGATGCCAAAAATGACGAGTCTAACGTTTTACAAGTAAATTTTCGATCATCTGTCGAGATTACGATCTAAGAGTTTTTCCTCTTCACACTTCGCGAGCAAAAACTTAATAAAATAAACATCTCTAAAACACAAACAAACTATAAGCGAACGATTTTAGTGTGTTGTTTTTAATTTTTGCTCGTTTTAAAGCAAAACACTAAGCGACTTTCGCGCGCCGCCGCGCGTTTCCAGTCGTCGGGGGCTACGCCTACGGTACGTCGATGTCGAGGCGCCGATTGGCGCCGAACTATAGTCACGCGACTTCGGACGCGTTCACGCGACCGAAACGGAGCCAGACTGGAGCCAATTGTCGCGCGAGCGATGAACGATCGGGCGCCGACCATTTGCTATAAAGTCTATTGAATGGCAATTGAGCGAGCGCCTCTGGCGTCAATTACCCTATTGGATAATGACGATTAGTTCCGATTATCCGACGACGATAAAGGCGGCCGCCCTTTTGTACCGTTCCCCAATACCCACCAACCCCCTGTAAACGGAGCCGGGGCCGCTCGGTCAATCGTTTCACTGACTGTTGAGCTTGTCGAGTACGCTCGAGTTGATTCGAGTCATCAAATCGGTGGAGGAGCGAGAGGTTAAAACGCCGAGGACCCATCATTTTTCGCCCGTCTGATGCATCGCTGTGCTCGCTCTCAGTTCGATTTACTTCTTGATCAGCGTCGCGAAAAACAATAATTTGATTCATATCCAACGTGTTTATATTATTATTTTTATTAATTATGATTCGATCGGACGCTATTTGCGCCCTCGCCGGCCCGGCGCCGAGAAAATCGGATAAACTTAGTTTCAGCGTCGAACGACTGATTTCGACGGCGAAAAAAGATGATAAATCCAACGTCAACGTTATCAGCGTCGAATGTTCGTCGTCGTCGGCGGACGATATTCAAAATCATAGTAATATGAAATCGATGGATTATCCGTTAGTGCCCGTACCGTTGTTGGCGGCGAGGAATTCGTCGACGGTGTCCACGTCTTTATTATCATTTCCAATGGTGTCATCGTCCAGTTTGGGCTTGAGTCCGACTGGTAACGCGTCCATAGTAGGTAGCGATTCTAGTCCGACAGGGCCAATTTCGTTTACGCACTTTAGTTGGCTGCCCGGTGATGGAGATTCGTCAGGTACGACAACTTTTGTAAAAACTTGTCTTTTTGCACCTTCGACAGCAATTTTTCTGTTTTCGGAGCTCTCGTTGTTGACTTTGTTCACTTTTTGGACGGATTTCGTGATTTTATCGACCTTTTCTTGCTATTTTGTCAACTGTTTCTTGCTTTTTTATCCGTCGAGTCGTTTTTTGACTTTCACAGCTATAGTTTTGATTTTCTCACTTTTGAAACAAAATTTCACACTCGATTTTAATCGGACTTTTTCTGCGTACCTTCTTAGGAGATCCTAAAATTCCACCTGGTACAAAATGTCACTTGAGAAAACATAAAACCAACCGTAAACCGAGAACGCCGTTCACCACCCAACAGTTGCTCGCGTTGGAGAGGAAATTTAGACAAAAACAGTACTTGAGCATCGCGGAACGAGCCGAATTTTCGTCGTCGTTAAATTTGACCGAAACTCAAGTGAAAATTTGGTTTCAAGTAAGCGTGAGGAATCTTTTTATAACGTTCTGTAATTTTCGCAATTGGGAACACCTCCCGAGATAAAACAAACAAAACTTTGAAACTATTTCGCGATTCTAAAGTCGTCTTTTTTTGTTTTTTCATTGAACAGAATCGACGAGCGAAAGCGAAACGATTACAAGAAGCTGAATTGGAAAAATTAAAATTAGCCCAAGCCGCCGCCGCCAAACCTTTACTTTCGTCGTTGTACCCGTATCACGGTACGTCTAGTGATATTTTCGGTACGGCCAGGTCGATACAGTACGCCACTTCTCAGTCCATGGCCGGCTTGATGGTATCCTGCGCGGCGTTGAACGGCCACAGTATGATGCCGTTTTGACATTATATTTTTTTATTTGATTCTAAAAAACCGGGTGCGAATTTTATCGAAAAACTCGCATACGCATAAATATGGGTCGAAGACGTTAGCCAGCGCTCGTTTGATCGTTTAGCAAGCAAAAAATCTCGCTAGCCGAAGCGTTTCCTCGCATTTTTTTGCAATTTTTATGCTACTGTCGATTCTTTCGATAAATCGCGCCATCGGCGAAACATTTTCGTTTGTTCGTTCATCGTCTTTTTATTTTGTGCGCTTGTTGGATTACTGTAGTTTTTTTTGTGATCTCAATGGTACGTAAAATTTTTATTTGAGCCGTTTGTTTTTTAATTACACGTACGCAAGACTGACTTACTTTTGCTCGGACGCTTCTAAAATTGGATGTTATAAAAATCTTCCCGCCTACTCAGTTTTAGTTTTTTGATTGCGCGATTTGGATTGATTTTCCGATTTGGATTGATTGACCGAACAAAATTTACAATTTCTAGTCATCATTTCGTAAGAAGTTTGTCTGAATTTGTTATACAGTACGATGAAATTTTTCTTCGTTTCGTTAATAAATAGCTTATTGTCGGATCGTCGAGTCGTGTTCACTTTTCGATCGCTCATAAAAATGTTGAAAATTATTACAAAGTTTTCGAAAGAATTTACAAAATTTTACGGCATTAAATTTTTATTTTATTGCGATGGGTGCGCATCATCGTGAAACCAGTTTCGACCGATAATAAAACTAAAATCTCGCAACAAAATCTACTTAATCAAAAAACCGTCACCGATTGTATCGTCTTCAAACAAATTTGTGACTAATTTGAATACGTTTTTTTTGCTCCCAACGTCTTACAGTACAACTATAGTTCACAGACTACTTGTTCTTAAATTTACCTAAAACTCGGAAATTTAATGTCTCTGGTAATATCTACGAGCTGATCGTTCACTAGGTCGGCATGTTCTTACTGTAGCTAACCAGGATATAGCTTGTTTGTTCTTCCACTTTAAATTCTATGTCAGCCGTTTAAAAAATGATTATTGCCGAGCAAATCGGTCTCACGTTTTTTACAAAGGCTCGGCCTGACGTTTGTTTCTTCATTTAAGAAATTTTCGAAATTGAAGACGATATTGTTTCACCTCCGTTTAGTCGGTTCCTCGTCGCCCCGTCGTACATCTTCTTATCATTGTCTCTCGGTGGGTACTTTCTTTCTCAATAGCGAAAAATTCCTGAAATTCGCTTGTTTCTGAATACTATATTATTTTGCTCGTTACGCGGCGAAAGAGACGAGAAAATTGTATGAGAGCTATTAGTTAAGGTCGCTACTTTTGCAATCGTTCGTTTTTCCACTAAAAGTCAGTTGTCGAATAAACTTCAACGATCTTCGCGAAACGTTTCGCAAAGTAATTAGTTGACTTTTAATCGACGTTTTGAAAATAATTAGTTATGTAAAATTCCTGTCGCTCCGCGTTGCCTATCGGGCGCCGGTATGCTCGCTAGCGAGCAAATATAGACGCTAGCCGAAAAACGCCTCCTGACGTTCTCGCATCGCAGCGGCTAGCGCGCTTTATTCGTTTCTAGGGCTAGCTCATCGGCGCCCGATCCGAGTTTCTGTTCGACGCGCGATCTAGCTAGCTAGAACAAAAGCTAATTCGTCAATCGCTAATGTTTCTCCCTTAAAACAATTCCACTCAACTTTGTTTACATTATTCTCGG
Source organism: Prionchulus punctatus (assembly GCA_034698125.1). NCBI lineage: Eukaryota > Metazoa > Nematoda > Enoplea > Mononchida > Mononchidae > Prionchulus > Prionchulus punctatus. The sequence continues at coordinate 20,391 of JAQGBA010000811.1, forward strand.
TACGGGGCCAGTTGTTGAAAAATTTTTTGACGACCCAAAAGCTAATTGACACATCCATCCTCCGCCCGCCCCCAGACTGGAGCCTGGACACGTTTTTCGAAAGGCGGCCGTTTGTGTTCTATGTTATAACAGTATTCAGGTGGCTGTGCGACGGGTTTGAGGGCTTAATTTTAAAAACGCATAACTCGCATTCATTCCGTGAAGGCCTCTACCTCAATTATACAGACGCGCTTGCGCTCAACTATAGTTCAATTAATAGCTCGATATAAAGTAGATGTTCGATCAAATTAGCTCGAAGACAATGCTATTAGTGTCCATCAACCATAGACGAGTTTATCAACAAAGGGAGGGGCTAATATTTCGGCACCCCGACGACGAAATGGAAACCGACACGTCGGCGACTTGCAGCTGCTATTTGGTCAGCATCTTTGGCGCCTATCCGACGTTTCAATCATCGACGACGCTAATGGTTTCTCTCGAGACGATCATTGGTTTAAGTTTGAAAATCCGAGTAGAAGAAGAGATCCTGACGTAAATTGCGACGCGTAAACATCGCAAAAATTTACGAGAGCTCGGAGAGAGTTTAGTTTTTCGAAGAAAAAAACTTCGGCGCCCCTTTCGCTAATTGCCGACTATTCAGTGCAGTGGCGCCTAATGAACCTGAGCACCCGCGAGCTATTGAAATTTTAGACGAAGACGTATGTTGATTTTTGAAAATACCGCTCGAAAGTAGTTTCAAAATTTAATTGGTCGAAAGTTGAAAAACAGCACTAAAACGATGATACTGCTTGATGACTTTGAATAAAAGTCGATTAAAAAATTTGGAAATTGGTTCAGATCAGAAGATTTCGTGCAGTTTGAAGCAAAAATTGGAATTTTGATGCACAAATAAGACGATTCTGTGCATTCTGATGCAACAAATCAGAGAATTTTGTTCACTTAGATGCAAAAATCAGAATAGTGGACAATGATGCACAAATATTGGGATTTTGCTTTGCACTGTTTATTTTCACAATTTTAGCTTTTGCTTTGAATTTTATTCAACGGCAACATGCGAAAATTTATTTCAAAATGGAAAAAAATCCTTCTGCGATAAAAATCAAAGACGAATGGTTTTTTAGCCTTTTCAGTGATCATCATCATTCACCAGCAATAATTTGCATAATTGCTGCTGCCTCTTTTTGTTTGATATTAGCAAATGAAATAATAAACAGCCGGACGTAGGTTTAGAACAAGAACGATTGGGCGACATAAATTTTCAGCTGAGCAAAAATGTCGTTTTATATTATACGCACGAAAATCACTGATGAGTTAAACGGCGTTCAAACTTGACGATCATTTTGTCAAAATCATTTCAAGAAGTTTTTACATTCGAATTGCCAAACAAATGATACAACTGGACAACTGCGAAGTGCGATCACATCAACTAATCGCCGAGATTCGCAAGCTGCAGCAGTTATCAGTTTATGCTAGCACATTTTCTCACTGGCAATCGACTTATTGAGCCTCAATGATTCAGTTAAAAAACGGCTTGCGCCATTTGTAACTTGGTGACGTACGAGCGTACTGTACGAGATGAAATGTTAATAACAATTTCAACCGCACACACACACAAATAGACAATCATTCAATTCGCTCGAGACGACGGATAATGTGCGTGGACAGGAAATGAACGTTGATTGTAATCAAACTGCACATTAAGAAACGGCTTAATTTGCTTAATCGGTCGGCTCGATCAATTTTAATTGCAAATAAAATAGTGCGACCGACAGGACGGCTAGCGCCGGCTTACTGGCTATATAGCTAGCTAGCGAGCTATCCATATATATTATTTGATCTGTTTAAAATCCCGATAGGTCGTAAGTCGTTTCGGGCCTAGGCGAGCAAGCTATGGGTCTACTGAAATAATGGCTTACACCGTTTTCGTTTCAGAAAGTGCCTCGGCGTCGTCGGCCATTAACATCTATTAAGGAGATCGGGAATGGCCCGCCGAGCATTCGTCGTTTTTCGACGATTGTCGGGGGTTGGAGGTCTGAAAAATAAATTAATTTCGACCCCAATAGTATCGTTCCGAATTAATTGGCGAGCGACAAAAGTTAATGAATTTCTT